>JASAUF010000635.1:6000000-6306561 GCA_030180095.1 Magnolia changhungtana
ATAATCATAATAATGGATCTAGTCATGATAATAGGTGCTATGGTCTCATCACTTATATTTAAAGTATAGACCTAGAGTTTAGATTAATTAGGTCTAGGATTTCACCATAGGGTTTTAGGTCTAGGTTCAAATTTTTTGATTGAATTTCAAATGGGTGTACAATACCTATATTATTAATAATCTCAAGATCATCATTGATATTAGCGATATATATAATTATTATTAACTAACATGGCCCCAATAGTCGTTATGATAATAATGTTACGATATATTGTTAATGATAATATTTAAGAGCGGTAAGTGAGATTCAACTATCCACACATTGTAATTTTATTTACAATCACTAGTTCTAGCACAAATCATTCGTTAATGGCTAGTCATATGTAATGTTAGCAATCCTATTACTAAGAGTGTAACAATGATATTAACACAATGAAATGAATGGGAAGAAAGTGTTGATTCACCCATGCTAACTTGGCACAATTTTAAACCCGATCGCAACTCGACTCGAATGATTTGACATGGCTCGATCTCCACGAGTAGTGTTGAATGTTGGACCGAATCAACCCCTTAATTCCAATTCCCCTGATGCTTCAACAAGCTTAAAATGAGTCAACTTGACAGTGAGTTAATACAACTAACGGTGACTCAACCTAACAAAACTCAACTCTGATTTCTTTTTGGACCCAATCAAATCAATCCAAGCAAGGACTCGAACCAGCACAACTCAGCACTCGAGTTGGTAACTTAATCTGACTTAACCCTATGGATATACTGGATTTGGACTTAGTGAATCCCACTGAGTCAACTCGATGTACTCATTTTTTGTTTTACTAAATCATGGATCGAAACCAATTGCTTGAACCCCATTGCTACCATAACCAAAATGTTGAGCCCGTCAAAACCTGGATCCTGTTTGCTGGACTAAAATGAACCCGACCCAGATCTGATACTCGCTGTCCTAGTGGACTCAAACAAGTCAACTCAGTAATAGGGAGTGCTACAAACCTTCTCCTTCTTCTCCACTTTCTCCTTCCCACTTCTCTCCCTCCCTTTCATATGGTGGAACTCCGGCAACGGCTAAAAGCTTAACTCGGTTGGCTTGTCCCAACAACCAGGGCGGGTGCACCAGTGACTCGATTGGGCTGAGAATGGTCCAACACGCATGCCAATGCACACACACACACTCTCTCTCTCTCTCAAACCTTCTCTCACATTCTCTTTCAGTCATGACTAGCAGACATCCAACTGATCAGATCTTGCCCCATTCGAGGCAACTGGTGCGGCTCGAACGGGGAAGAAGAAGGCGGCCATTAATGGCGTCCTATAGAACACGACTCCTTCCCCCAATCTAACCCTTTAGGAAGGTTTATAAAGGCCCTAGGAAGCTTTTAGGCAAGAATTTTCGAAGCTTAGGAGAAATATGGGTGGTGGGTTCGGGCGTTGGGAGAAATGGCCATTTTTCTTAAAACTGAGAGAGGAGATGCATTTGCTCAATCTGTTCCCCTTTTTACAGTCTACCCTGACATCCCAGAACCGTCGGATGAGAGCCAACAGTGGGCTTTTAGCCTGCTCAAAACCACCTTCAAATACGATGGCTGGGAAAAGCCAGTCGTGGTTTCTCTCTTATGGTATTGAGGGAGCCCTAAACCGGGGATCAGACGGTCGAGATCTCATCGCATGGACGGCCGAGATTCGAAAAGAGGCGCTCACATGGATTATCTAGCTAGCAACTGCAGCAGGTTTCTATTTTTGGAAGGTTGTGTTCGTAAGACTCGTTGGCGCTGGAGATTGTGTTCACGCATGTGCACTCCAACACGTGAGATGAGCTAGGTTTTGGTGGGGCCCAAGCCCCAGACATGATGGACGGTTCTGATCTGTGAAACAGTTGGTAATGGTGGGCCACAACACATCCTAATAGACGTTGTCCGTCCATTCACTAGGGTGCTGGCGGGAGAGAGAATCCTCTCCTGTTTAAGAAGGTTGCGGGACAAGGGAGTTTGACCGAGCAGGCATGCCCAGTGTACCGCGGGTACGGGTGCACTATGTGCACTCGCACCATGTATGGGGCCCACGATGCTGTTTGGGAAAAATCCACACCATCCATTCCATTTGCAGGGTCCTGTAATAGCCTTTTCTAAAAATGGGGCAGATCCAAGGTCCAGGTGGGGCCCGCAACTTGATTCACATCCTTTAAGCGTCAACTACATTGATTCGACGGTCGGATCAATTTTAAATCGAGTACCAACGGTCCAAACGTCCTAATGGATCATTTTTAAGACTTTCATCATTTATTACTAACCAGTCCTAATATTAATATAGGCTTCATTACTTATAAATTACTTGTAATTAAAAAAATTAAAATCTCATATAATTTCAATATTAACTTACTACTAATTACATGTTATTGTTCACACATTCATTAATATATATAATTCATAATATACAATATCATATGTAATTAAAATCACATTTGTATTTGATGATATTGTTAAATAATATACAATTCCATAAAAATATTCAATGCTACATTATAATTTGACTTTATGTTGTGAAATCAGTATTTATTATGTTTATTTAATATGATATTATTTTCATAATGTCCTATATACATTAAGTACATATGTATCATTTTAACATGAAATTTTATATCTTTATAAAGTACATACATTTCATAGTGTATATTTTTAAGTTATATTATATATATATATATATATATATATATATATATATGTATTTATATTAAATTAGTAAACATGGTAACACTCGAGTACTGGAAAGTACGGGGTGTTACAAACTACTCCCCATAAAGAGAATTTCGTACCGAAATTCATTACTTCAACGATGATTGTTAGCGGTAATTTATTCTACGGTGTTTGATAGTTTTCCCACTAGGTTCATTTGTGTGCGCAAGCACCTATGACTTACTATTAGAACACGAATCATTCCAACTACCCCCTTTAAAGAATGTTTTACCTACGAGATTTGATAATACTCGCCCTACTCATTAACAGTATAAGTAGAAGGGTTGTCCTAATGGTGTATCCTATCTCGTATGTGTCTGAGTGTGAAATCACAACTTCCATAAAGAGACCTCCAACTCAACAAGTCCCTAGGCTAGTCAATGGGCTAATGTGTATGGGTTCTATAAAAACTTACAACTCTTCTCAGTACCCACCAAAACTAGCAATTTATTTTCATGCCTACCAATCCCATGGTTTCCTGTGTTCGAGCTATAATGAACAAATGGTTGTAGTGGGTTTGAGTCCGATATAACGATCCTTTACCTACGTAGAACAAAGGATTACTAGTATCAATTCATAATCCTACTAAATCTCGATCCTTTGCTTGATCAGGGCATTGAGATCATTGAGACATGCTAGGACTTAGAATTTAGGTCAAACCGCATACACGCCGCATACATATGATTGCATTAGTCCATGATCCCGATTATTCTAAACTCGTGGGAAGCATCCTTGTAACATCTCAGAAAAATTCGTACAAAGACCCGAGTACCACCTCAGGCAGAAATCACTCAGGACAAAATCCTTTAGAAATTAGACAAGTTTAACCAGGTGCTAAACTAGATTAGCTGTGAAATCCGCTTGAACCACTTTAAATACGAACTGCAAGACCCAAAACTTGTAGAATCATTGACGCTAGGTTACCCTAAAATCTAGGATTAATCTAATTACCCAGTTGCTCTCGGGAGCACATTGAAACTTCGTATCGTACCTGGACCGCACGTCGAAAGTCCGATGACCACGAAACTAAACACTTATGACCACTTTGCTGGGCTTGACAACCATCTCAGAAATCAAATCCAGATAGTATCCAGAAATGGACAACTTGAGCCCAGAGCGAAATATGTGAGAAACGTGAATATATTTAGAAATGAATTCTGAATTTAAGTAATCTGAGTCGTGTTGCTTGTGGTCCAAATATAAGGATTCTGACTGTCAGAATCTGACTCAAATACACCCTCAGATTAGGGAAATTTTCATACACAGGTCAGTGTATTGTGGCCCTGATCGGTGATCGTGGACCGTTGAACTAAAACTGGTCTGCCACGGGGGATCTGTAAACCCGATCGGACCGAAAACTTAGCTTGACCTAGATCCAATATAAGGGAGCTTAAGTCTGACCTTAGGTTCAAGGGGGGGCTCCGGAAGTGCTCCGTTAAGCTGAAACAGACGCTCTTTAGACATAACCTAAGTATACCAAGGCCCTAGGGCTATTTTCGTTAGTTCTGGGCCTATATAAGGACCTTAAACCCCCTCTCTCTCATCCCATACGAATTTGAGAAAACCTAGAGGGAGAAGAAAGAAGAAAGAGAAGGAAAGAGAGAGAGGGTGAGTGAGCGACTAGGAGTTTATTCCTAGGATTCTATTCCGCTATTCTACGTGCCTATCCATCACTACCAAATCGCTCTTCCGACAATTCTGACTTCGTTCTTAGGTAAAAAACCTAACCCTAATCTGTTCTAGGGTTTCAATTGTCGCTATTAGCGAAATAGCTGACTCAACTCGTGTTATAGGTTGTCATTCCATCATTGACGAAGACTTAGAGTCTCCATTAAATTCGTTACGCTCCTACGGCGTAAGGTGCGGACTATAAACATATAGGTTAGGTTTTCAAGGCTTTCAATGTCGGTTAATGATTTATTCTTGACGTGGGTGCTATTTCACATGCAAAATGTGTCATTTGTTTTACTTTAGGATTATATATGAGCTATGTTGAATATAGTGTATTCTATGTATGTATTGAAATGTTTGAATACGTATGGAATTTGGATTTGTGTCTAACATGATTATTTGTCGTGACTATATGCTTGTTATGTATGCGACAACTCCCTAGGGAAAGGACTTGCCCTAAATCATGTCACGGCCAATATACGCTATATAGGTTAAAGTGTGTAGCCAATGTGTTTGTGGAAATGATTAAATGAGTATGGAACCCGGATTCGTGCATGCCATGATTATCCGCCTTGGGTATATGCATGTGGTATACGGGGCAACTCCCTAGCAAAAGGATTTGGCCTAATACATGTATAACCAAGATACAACATGTATGAAGATGTGTCTAGTCTAAGTGATTGTAAAAATGTCTGAATAAGCTAGTTGTTACTAAGGAATACCTTGTATGAGGATTGAGATATGCTTCTCAGTTACCTTAATTATGTGTATGATTTCCTCCATGTATGTTTACATTATGATATCTGTTTTATTTATGGAATGAATGCGTGTGAAATCATATTTGTGTTGCATTTCACAACATGCTCATATGATTGCAAGAATAGAATTATTCGTTCATTACTGTTGTGACTATCTCATATGATTACCTGTTGAAATGGACTAAAGTTGGGACTATGATATTGTAACGACCTGAAAATTTCCGTACATTGGGTCGAGTGCCACCTCGACCAGAAATCACGTAGGATTAAATCCTTTAGAAATTTAACAAAGTTAACTAAGTACTAAACTCAATTAGCCATGAAATCCGTTAGGATCGCTTTAAATACGATCTGCAAGACCCAAAAATTGCAGAATCATTGTGTTAGGTTACCTAAAGTTTAGAACCAAACTCATTTCCCGTCTGCTCTCGGGAATGAAACGAAACTTCGTATTAGGTCTAGATCGCACATCGGGAGTCCGATTAACCCGAAGCTAAGGAACTAGGACCGCCCCACTAGGCTTAACAATCATCTCAAAAATCAGCTCCATCCGATGTTCCACGGCCATTCGTTTTGATTCGGAGCGAGGGAGTGTAAAAAACACTATTCCCATGCCAAAATAAATATCTGGAATAGTGATCTGGCATCATTCGTTGACGCGTCAGTATTAAGCAACCTGACCGTCAGAATCAGACCAAATTACACCCTTGGATTAAGAAAAATTTCAGGAACATTTACATGTACTTAGAATTTCTGATCGTGGCCCACTGACCGTCGAACTGAAAGTGGTCCGCCACGTGCGATCTGGGTATCCGATCGAGTCAAAAACGTAATCCCATGTCACTCCTAGACCGTCTATTGACGTGTCCCAAGTCACTTATGGACCCCAAGTCACTCCTAGACCGTCTATTGACGTGTCCAAGTCACAATCTACCAAAAATGAGTCGTTAAAAATCAGGAAAAATCAGATTAGATTAGAAATTTGTCGGAACTAACCGTTCTGGCACTAAACTGAGTCGGGGGCCCCTCCACGTTAATCCACTAACTTTCCAGACTGAACCAGGGTGCATTTGGCACCCTGGACATGTGGCAAACAGGGCCCCATCGCGGCGGCGCGGTCCCGGCCAAGTCCGGTGGCGGCGCGCGGCTGCCGGCCCGGCGGACCGCGGTCCGGACGGTTTTCCGGCGTGGGTCCAAGGCCCAGGTTGGTCGGCCCAGCATCCTCTAACCCCTGACAAGTGCCATTTTGGCAATAGGTTGGGTTTTAAAGGGCTGAAGCACCCATCTTCCTCATTTCACCCCTTTTCAAGCACCTCCACTCCCATTTTCAATTTTCTCAAAAACCCATCCCTCCAAACCTTCAAATCTCCCATTTCCTTCCATAACTCACACACCCCTACCTTCCATAACAGCCCTAGCCTCTTCCTTTCCCCATTTTCACAATTTGGAGCTCTCTTACCCATCCTTGGAGCTCAAAATCGGGTAATCTCCTAACCCATTCCATTTTCCTTTTGTTCCTTCTTCATTTTCTACCTCTAGTGCCCCTTCCACACCTGTTGGATCCTTATTTGTGGGGATCAAAGAGATCAGCCCCTTGTTTCCCCATTTTGGTAATTTTCCATGGCCCTCCTTGGTGTGGTGGCCACCATTTTCTCCATTTCCTCCATCCTATCTTTCATGGGAAAGATAAAAACCGCGGCCGATGACGCCGGCCCAAGTAGGCCAGCCTATTCCCGAAGAAGATCCGACGTTGGGGCCGGCACAAGCACCGTGCGGGAGTTTAGGTCGAAGCGAGACCTGGATCCTGACCACCCCGCCAGGAATGCTTATCCGATAGGCATGGAATATGGGCACTTCGCGGGCCGCAAGGTTGTGTTTGAAGCTCATGTGGATGAAAGGATGTTCGGGCTACACCCGATGATGGACCACTTGGTGGATATCGGATGGAATTCTATTTTCGAAGGTGAGTCCCCCGCATGTGAGAATACGGTTCGCGCTTTCTACGCTCACATCATGGACTCATCAGTGAAGCCTCTTCAGTTTACTGTTTCTGTGAGGGGCATAAGGCGCACAATCACTGTGGACGAAGTGGCTCGAATCACGAAGATCCCGCTTGGTCAAGTACAGCCTAGTGATGACTTCTCTAGAAGTGCGCGGAAAAGGGATCGTCGCACGCGATTTCTCTGTGGTCGCCGGGTTACTTGGAAGCGAGGAAATTGTATTGTGGCGACAAAGATGTCTGAAGACTTCCATTTGCTCCATCACATCTTCACATACAATGTATACCCACGGTGGGGTAACCGCACGGAATGTACTAGGGTGATGGTGGACTTTCTGTACAAGATGGGACGCGGGGACAACATATGCCTGCCCACATTCATCCTATCCCAGATAGTTAATGTTGTTCGTTACGCCAGAGAACGATCTTTCGCTCCCATTTGGCCGGCTGATCTGCGGGATGGCTCGTGATGTAGGCTACTGATTGAATATGGAGGATCTTGCACCGGTCAGGAGTCATAAATGAAGCGACACTCGGGAATATGAAGATCGGCCCTCAACGGCGGCAAGCCCGACTCGACGAGTGCGGAGATGAGTCGGATAGGCCGTGAGGAGAAGAGAGTGTTGACCTCGGTGAGAGTGATGAGGAGCGCGGATGATGACATACGGGAGGAAGAACACGAGGCTCGGGACACGAATAGAGTTCACCCCTGCGGCTCGGGAGCGGGGTGTGGATCGAGATGCTTTTGATGCGCGATTGGCCCGTCTTGAGGAGGGCAAGCCGCCTGCATGACAAGAGGTTGGACAAGTTCGGTGAGATTGGTCAAGTTCGAACCAAACTTGAAGAGAATGAAGCCTACATGAAGAAGAGTTTCAAGAAGATGTCCCATACGTTGAAGGCCATCTGCTGTGTTGTGCGCAGGATAAGAATGCTCCTCCTCCACCGCCTACTTCGGATGCTTAGTCATCCATGTTGTTGTATGTTGTGTTTGCTTTAGTTACCGCAATAGGCGGTTTGTGTTTTCGTACAGATGTTGTATTAGGTAGTAGCATGTTTAGGTGTTTGATGTAGTAGATGTATTGGCTATCATGTGATTTCCGTCATGATTCATGTAAACTCTGTAATCCATGTATTATGACTAATTTTGGGTAAATGAAAGGCATGTAGCCCCTTTTATTTTGATTATGTGTGGAATGCTTAAAGTGCTTTGTGATGTGTGTTATGCTGTATCTCACCAATGCTGTACCCTGTGTTGTATAGGGCATGCCACGATAGTATACGTGGAGCACGGCACATCTCCATCTGAATGGCTCTATGGACCAGACTCCTTCTGGTAATAGCGGTCCTGCGGACCATGGGTTAGGTTCTGATCAGCCCCCTGCTAGTCCTGCCGATGGATTGCCACCTTACATGCCCCCGGTCCGTGAGCAATATCGGCCGTCATCTTCTGCGCAGCATGACTCCCAGGCTGCTCCGCCGACTGATAGATTTGAGCAGCTGATGGTGATGATGCATCGGCAGCGACGGTCTGGACAGCAGCAGCCTCGGCGGCTTATGGCCACTATCGCTGAGGCCTTGTCCCATGGTGGTAGTGCGACTCCACCTACGACATGTGCTTGTCTGCTCGGCACCCGAGCCTCCGCTCAGTGTGAGGATGTGCCTCTGCCCTCACCCGTGGTGCCTCCTACTGGAGATGTCAGTACACGCGGTCTACTCGAGCGATTTCAGCGCTTGAGGCCTCCTTCATTTATGGGCACTCATAGACCCGAGGAGGTAGAGTTTTGGCTTGACCGCATCTCTAAGATGCTTCGGATCTTTGCATTGCTCGGGCGGAGCAGTAGGCGGCCACTTTCATGTTTGAGAGGGAGGCCGGTTTATGGTGGGATAGTGTGTTGCGGTGCTGTCGCGGCCGGTTACGTGTGAACTGGGAGGCTTTCGAGTTCGGTTCCATGAGAAATACTACCCAGACTTATCGACATGAGCGGGAGGATGAGTTTGCGCCTCGGGCGGGGGGCATGCGATTACTGAGTACGAGCACCGCTTCACGAGTTGGGCCGCTTTGTCCGACTATACTAGTGGACGAGCGGATGTGGATGCGTCGTTTTCTTTGGGCTTGCGGCCAGGAGATACGGTCGCGGATATCTACCTCGGTATACCTACCTATGCAACACCTTGGTTCACATGTCTATGACGGAGCGGGATGTGGACCGGTTGGCCCGATCTCGTGGTGCTATGGTTGCGAGGCCACGGCAGGGAGATCTGAGCAGGGCCTATCCTAGGCAAGAGGCCTCGTGTTGACTCGCCTCCCAGGATCGCAGCGCCAGGGGCTCAGGTGAGGCGCCCTGTTGTGACCTGCACGTACTGCGGGTAGCAGGGTCATCTTATTGGGAGTTGTTTCGCGCAGATGAAGGATAGTGGTTTCTCTCCGCCACAGATGATGGGCCGTTCTCGCCCACAGGCCATATCAGCTCCACCGCTAGAGACTGCTCCTGCACATCCTTCCTTCCGACCTCCTGTGCCGCGCTTCAGGCCGCCACAGTGACCCTTGGCTCCTCAGCCGAACCGCCAGCAGCAGGCTCGCGTTCATACGCTTGTGGCTGAGGCACCTGAGACGTCGGTTTCAGCTCCGACGGCTTTCGAGGGTACGGCTTTTATTCATCACACTCCCGTTTCTTTATTGGTGGACACTGGGTCCACTACCTCTATTATTTCTTGTGGGGCAGTGAAACGCCTATCTTTGCATACGATTCCCACTAAGGGAATGAGACTCACTACGGCTACCGGGACCTGTTCGGATTCACACGATTATGCGAGGGTTGCTCAATAGTTTTGGGTAGCAGCACAGTGCTCGTCGACCTCATTGTTGCTCCACTATGGCACTACGACGTTATCCTTGGTATGGATTGGCTCACCAGGATGAGGGCGGAGATAGATTGCGATACTCGGATCGTGACGGCCTATGGACCGACGGTGCACGGCTTTCACGTTCCCGGTCGGGTCGATTGCCCCTGTCGAGTTGATTGTTATGCTTGCTTTACTTGTGCCGATTGATGGTCCGGACCGTAGATGGTACGCCGGTGGTTCGAGAATTTGCAGGCGTATTTGAGACTATCCCTGGTTTACCTCCTCGGCGTGAGATTGATTTTACGATTGACCTTACACCTGGTGCGACGCCCATCTCGTTGCCGACTTATCGTATGCCTCCATGTGAGATGGAGGAGGCTGCGGAAAGCAGTTGACGTACTTGTAGAGAGAGGTTTTATTCGACCTAGTGTGTCTCCTTGGGGAGCACCTGTGTTGTTCGTGAAAAAGAAGGACGGGTCGCTACGGTTGTGTATTGATTACCGTAGGTTGAACCAGGTCACGGTGAAGAACAAGTATCCTCTGCCCAGGATTAATGATCTATTCGATCAGTTGAGGGGGGCGAAGTATTTCTCGAAGATTGACCTTCAGTCAGGGTACCACCAGCTGCGCGTGAGAGAGGAGGACGTGCAGAAGACAGCCTTCAGGACGTGCTTTGGGCACTATGAGTTCTTGGTGATGTCGTTCGGTCTGACGAACGCACCAGCCGTGTTCATGGATCTGATGAACCGGGTATTTCGGCCCTTCCTTTACCGATTCGTCATCATCTTTATCGATGACATCTTGATATACTCCACGAGTCGGGAGGAGCACGAGGAGCACTTGCGAGCGGTATTGGATACCGAAGAAGAACCAGTTATTTGCGCAATACAAGAAGTGCGACTTCGGCAGGAGGAAGTCAAGTTCTGGGACATGTAGTGTCCAAGGATGGGATATGATGGACCTTGCTAAGGTAGGCTGCGGTTCGGGATTAGCGGCGACTGAATCGGATTCTTGAGGTGAGGAGTTTCCTTGGTGCATTTGGGTACTACGAGACGTTTCATTCGGGATTTCTCGAAGATCGCCAGGCCATTGTCTCGGTGACTCGGAAGGACTGAAGTTCGCTGGAATGAGAAGTGAAGCGGCTTTTAAGGAGAGTGAAGGACAAGTTGACGTCCGCCCCTGTGCTAGTATTGTCGGAGCAAGGGGTGAAATACACGGTGTATCTTGACGCATCTCGCGTTGGTTTGGGTTGTGTCTTCGATGCGATGAAGGATAGGGTGATTTCGTATGCCTCGAGACAATTAAGGAAGCACGAGGAGAATTACCTACACATGACACAGAGTTGGCGGTGTCATCTTTGCATTGAAGCTCTGGAGACATTACCTCTATGGTGAGGAGTTCGAGCTTTCTGCAACCACAAGAGCCTTAAATACATATTCACACGGCGGCAGATTTGAATATGAGACAGTAGCCGATGGATGGAGACCTTGAAGGACTTCAAGTTCGAGGTTTCCTACCATCTGGCAAGGCGAACTTTGTGGCGGACGCGTTGAGCCGCATAAGAAGGCGATAGCATTTGCGGCACCGCTAATGATAGGCCGAGTGGGACATGATGGAGTTTGTGCGGGACTTCGAGCGGAGACTCACCTTGTCGAGAGCCTTTTGAGTGTGTTGCGCACGTTCGGGTGCGACCACTTATTGACGACAGGATTGTTGAGGCCCGGGAGGGCGATATACGGCCTGCCCGAGCTTCGAGGGCGGGCTAGCGACGCCGTGGACTCGAGTTGAGAGTTGGTTCGATGGGGGTTTACGATTAGTGGCCGCCTATGTGTTCCGGATGTGCACGACTTGAGACGCGAGCTTCTCGAGTCCGCCCATATTCGAAGTTTGCGATGCATCTGGTAGCACGAAGATGTACCGGGATATGAGACGGACGTATTGGTGGGATAACATGAAGGCCCACACATTGCGAGTATGTGTCTCGATGTCGACGTGCCGGCAGTCAAGGCGAGAACATCGCCGACCTCTGGACTACTTCGGCCCATGCCATAGCGGAGTGGAAGTGGGACTTCATCTCCATGGACTTCATATCGAGTTGCCAGAAGACGAGGAAGGGGCACGATTCCATTTGGGTGATTGTGGACCGGTTGACCAAATCGGCCCATTTCCTCCCTATCGAGTTACGAACTCTGCAGACGAGTGGCTGGGTGTACATCGGGAGATCGTCCGTCACGCACGGGGTTCCTTTGGAGATCGTGTCGGACAGAGACACGCGGTTCACATCCATCTTCTGGACTCGTATCCAGGAGGCGATGGGTGTGAAGTTGAAGTTCAGTACCGCGTTTCATCCTCAGACTGATGGGCAGACAGAGCGGGTGAATCAGATTCTGGAGGATATGTTGCGAGCATGTGTGTTGGACTTCAAAGACAGTGGGATGATTGTCTTCCGTACGCGAGTTTGCCTACAACAATGGCTTCCGGCGACTATTGGCATGGCCCCATATGAGGCTCTATATGGTCGACCTTGTAGGGCACCGCACTGTTGGGCAGAGGTTGGAGAGCGTAGTCTGATTGGCCCAGAGTTGGTACAGACGACTACAGAGAAGGTAGACATTATCAGGCGTCGATTACTCACAGCGCAGAGCAGACAGAAGAGTTACGCCGATACGAGGCGGCGACCGCTGGAGTTCGAGGTCGGTGATCATGTGTTCCTTCGGGTTTCCCCTATGAAGAGAGTCCTTCGGTTCGGGAAGAAGGGGAAGCTCACACCGAGGTTTATCGGTCCATTTCAAATACTGGATCGAGTGGGTGATGTGGCGTATCGTCTCGCCTTGCCTACACCACTTGCTTCCGTACACAACGTATTTCATGTATCTATGCTGAAGAAGTACGTTCCTGATCCTTCGCATATCATCAGATGGGAGCAGGTACAGTTGAGCGAGGATGCTACATGTGAGTTGCGCCCGACGCGCATCCTTGACAGGAAGGAGCAGGTACTGCGTAGCAAGGTCATCCCACTTGTGAAGGTGCTTTGGACACATCATTCGAGGAGGAAGCTACGGGAGAGGCGAGGCGAGGTCAGGAAGAACTACCCTCAGATTCTCGAGGACTACGAAAAGGTATAAATTTTGAGGACGAAATTTTTTTGTTTAAGGGGGTAGATTGTAACGACCTGAAAATTTCCGTACATTGGGTCGAGTGCCACCTCGACCAGAAATCACGTAGGATTAAATCCTTTAGAAATTTAACAAAGTTAACTAAGTACTAAACTCAATCAGCCATGAAATCCGTTAGGATCGCTTTAAATACGATCTGCAAGACCCAAAAATTGCAGAATCATTGACGCTAGGTTACCCTAAAGTTTAGAACCAAACTCATTTCCCGTCTACTCTCGGGAATGAAACGAAACTTCAGTATTAGGTCTAGATCGCACATCGGAGTCCGATTAACCGAAGCTAAGGAACTAGGACCTTATGGGCTTAACAATCATCTCAAAAATCAGCTCCATCCGATGTTCCACGGTCATTCGTTTCAATTCGGAGCGAGGGAGTGTGAAAAACACTATTCCCATGCCAAAATAAATATCTGGAATAGTGATCTGGCATCATTCGTTGACGCGTTAGTATTAAGCAACCTGACCGTCAGAATCAGACCAAATTACACCCTCGGATTAAGAAAAATTCAGGAACATTTACATGTACTTAGAATTTCTGATCGTGGCCCACTGACCGTCGAACTGAAAGTAGTCCACCACGTGCGATCTGGGTATCCGATCGAGTCAAAAACGTAATCCCATGTGGATCCATAGATGGTGAGCTTAAGTCTGACGTTTGGTTCAAGGAGGGCCACCAGAACTTCCCTTTTAAGCTGGAAAAGCGACGAATATCCTATATAAGCAGTACCCCTTGAACCTAAGTCTAATTTCGGAATGTTTTTGGCTATAAAAGGGGCTTAGAACAGCCCCTCTCACAGCCATACGAATTTTGGAGAAAAACCCTAGAGGGAGAGAGAGAAAAGAGAGAGAAGAGCTTGGGTTTTGTTGCCGATCTTCCTCCTACTGCTTTGGACTGTTACACGGCCTACACCACTTCATTCCAGGTGTTTTCCCGGTATATTCCGTCCCATTTGAAGGTAAGAAACCCTAACCCTAGGTCTGATTTAAGGTGGGATCGATGTGGGTTGTGTAACAACTAACCGATTCCGCTCTTTAAGCTAGAAATCTCCCGTATACGGAAGTCCTACTACCCTTGCTGATTCGTTGAGTTTCAAAAGGCAAAGGTGAGGACTTTAAGTGTATAAGTTATGGTTTTCAACGCTTTCAATGTCAGATAATGGTAGATTCATGATCTGCATGCAATTGCACATGTACAAAGTGCTTTCCGTTTCCTGTTTCGATTAACATTGTGAAATATGGAATTTCACATATTCTAGGTATACGTAGAAATACCGTATACGTATTTTTTTTGGATAAATGTTTGACATGTTTATTTAATGTATGATTATATAGTATATGAATAAATTACTAGTTTGGCGAAAGGAATCGCCAAAATACATGTTCACTTGTAAATGCGACGTATGTTGAAATTGTGTATGTTAGAAATACCGTATACGTATTTCTTTTGGAATAATGTTTGACATACTTATTTAATATATGATTATACAATATATGAATAAAATACTAGCTTGGCGAAAGGAATCGCCGTATTACAAGCTCCCTTGTAAACACTATGTATGTCGAAACTGGGTACACTAAGAAGTACCCTATACGTATAAATTTTCTTTGACATGATTGTCAGGTTTATTTCTTGTATGAATATGATGTATATGTATAAAATATTAGTTTGGCAAAGGGACAACCCTAGTACACATTTCTCTAGCATACGTCAGGTATGTTGAAATAGTGCATTCCAAGTGTTGGTGAAATCACTTGTGAGTGTAAGTGCTTAAGTGTTAGAACCTTAGGTAGGGGCTGAGATGGGATTCTTAGCTACCTTAGAGTCACCTATGACATCCTCCATGTGGTTATTCACTCTAACCACTCACCTATGAAATATAAGTATTTGTATCCCTATTTGCATAATGCTTTATAACATGCTTTTGAACATGCTTTGTGACTTGTTTATTAACATGCTTCATGATATGCTTTATAATATGATTGCTAGTGTTCTTGAATTACCATGTTATCATGCCGTACTTCATATGCTATGGTTAGGACTTCATTGAGTTTGGGACTATGTCCATAGTCCAGGCATCCGGTATCAGACTTGAAGTTGTGGTTGGGATTCGTTCCGCCACACATGATGTGTTGGCGAACCTATGTCGTACTTCGGTTGGCGATAGTGGTTGGCCACACGAGGTGCTTCTGCGCTTCATATCGCCCAACTTGTTGTGCGCTCGAGCCAGCCGAACACGTCAAGTAAACCGTGTGTCTTATGTATGTTCACCATGTTTGGTCGCTAATGCTTGAACTGGGGTACCAAACTTACCAATGAAAATCCGTTAACCATGGTACCTCGATCCACTAAGACTCATGAGCCGGGCATGGTGGTATGGGACACCGTGGTCGAGTTTGTCGGCCTACACGGGACTACGTGCCTCCCGTAGTGACCGGTGAGCAACTTAACTCGTGAGCCGATTATGGTGGTATGGGACACTATATATTTGCGGCCTACATTGATAAGGTGATGGGGAGTGGTGCAACCTTTGTGCGTAATGCCACAGCGGCCCTTTGTAGTGACCGCGAGCATATTCTACGAAGTTGCGGCGTGCCTTAGGGTTCGCCGCGATATATAGAGCATGAACTAGGCTGTTTACGTATAGTGATGAATCGTTTAAGGGGTGATGGGGAGTGGTGCAACCTTTGTGCGTACTTGACCACAGCGACCTCTGCGGTGACCTAGAAAACACACCATCGTCGATATTAACTAGGGTGACGACCCTAGATTAGATCATGTTTGGAAATGATCTGGGAGGTACCTTAGTTTCCCAATCCTGGCCTTTGTTTGAAATGGACTAATTAAAAACTCGGTAATCATACTCATCATGCATCGCATGTGCCTGGAAGATGTGGAGCACTGTGGGATGTAAGCATGCCGCGAACGTGAGATGGTGTCGCATGAGGGAGTTTGTCGGCGAGGGCATCCATCATACCTGCATTCATACTTGCATTAATCAGAGTAACTAGGAGTATTTGATTTACTGCTTTATCATTACTGCTTGACTGTATTGATAACATGATAACTTATGCCTTATTGTTCCACTGAGTTAGCTACTCACTCCCAAGTTACGGGACGGTGTTGCACACACCAACCAGACTCTGTCTCAGGTTTAGGCGATCCGACTACTTTGGAGGCGGAGCCTGATTATGACGAGGACCAGGAGGAGTTCTCGTATATGCAGTTCTCTGGCGGCTTCGACTAGGTTGCCAGGATCGATGGGTTCCACAGGGATTGTACCTAGTTATTTTTGACTTTTTGATTATAAACAGAAATGTATATGGACTCAGATGGATTCATACTCTAGAGAATGAATCGTTTATTTTGTTTCTTTACATACATATATATACAGTTCAGTCTTCCGCTTGCTTTTATCTAATTGATCTGGAGTATGAATTCTTGCTTTGGTATAATCTCATTCATGTTTATTGCTCTAAACAGACAACATTCAAATATCATTAAACATGTTGCATAAGTGATGCGTTGGAACTCGGGAGTTGAGTTACACTCGACCCCCGATTTTCAGGGTGTTACAGATATAGTCCAAGCAATCGGTAACCGACCCTGATTAGGTGGTTGAGGTTGTTTCACCACAGAAGACGTGCTTAGCGAATCCGGGCCATACTTCGGTTGGCGACAGTGGTTAGGCCACGTGGAGTGCTTATGCACTTCATGTCGCTCAACTTATCGTGCGCTCGGGCTAGTCATCTCGTCAAGTAACCCGATTAACCCAATGTATGTTCACCATGTATGGACGTCACTGCCTGAACCTAAGGTACCAAAGTCACCAGTGAAATCTCGTTTAACCTTGGTACCTCGATCCGCTAAGACTCATGAGCCGGACATGGTGGTATGGGACACCGTGGTCAAGCTGTCGACTTACGTTAGGGCGATGAGCCCCCCGTAGTGACCAGTGAGCAACCCAGACTCGTGAGCCGAATACGGTGGTGTGGGACACTGTATTCGAGCTATCAGCCTACACTGATCAGGTGACTAGCCCTTTGTAGTGACCTCAAGAGTACTTTAAGTCTATGTGGAGGCGACGACTCTTCCGTAGCAACAAGAGTATAAACTAGGCCTGCACTGATCAAGCGATGAGCCCATTGTAGCGACCTAGAACCGCAACATCATATGAGATTTACTAGGACTGACGACCCTAGAATGGATCCTTGTTTGGGAATGATATAAGGGAGGTACCTTAGATTCCCAAATCCTGCTGTATGAAAGGAACTAATAATAACTCGGTAATCACACTCATAACATCGCATTGCATGTGCCTCGGGTTGAAGAGCATAAAGGGAAGAAAGCATACCGCGACCGTAGATGGTGTCACACGAGGGAGTGTAGGCGAGGGCATGCATCATAAATACATTTCATCCTTGCATTAATAAGAGTATCTAGGAATGTCTGATATGTCTGTTTTATCATTACTACTTGACTGAATTGATAACATGTTAATCTTTACTCTATGATTCCACTGAGCTAATCACTAACTCCCACGTTCTAGGATAGTGTTCTGAACACCCACCAGACCCTGTCTTAGTTGCAAATGACGATGCGACTCAGGAGGGGGAGCCTAATTACTATGACGATCAGGATGAGTTCTCGTATATGCAGTTCTCCAGCGGTTTCGCTTAGGTCGTCTGGATCGACGGGGCTACAGGGCTTATCATTGTAGTTGAACTATTTTTTGATATTTTGATTTTTGAAGTATTACATGTATATGGTGACTCAGTGATGTATTCATACTCTGGAGACCGATCGTGAACTTTTGGCTCATACACGTCTATATATACATCTTTTAGTCTTCCACTTGCATTATATTAATTGATCTGGAGTATGAATTACTATTTTGGTATAATCCCACTCATGATTAATGCACTAACACAGACAACATTCAATCATGAATATATATGTTGCATAAGTGATGTTTTGAAACTCGGGAGGTGAGTTGCTACTCGACCCCCAATTTTTAGGGCATTAAAAGTTGGTATCAGAGCATGATTTGGATTAAACCGGACCTGGGCTATGGTCACACAACATACACTGATGCTTTTCGACATAGGTGGGTACGACGAAAATGTAGAAACAAGCTTAGGTTTCCCCGATTTTGCCAATTGGCAAAGTACATCGATATTGATCGCCGAGATCGAGTCCGTACACCTCCGTGATCGCTTGAGGTGACCCCGGACCTTTCCTAGACCTTCTATCGATGGGTTTAGACAGTAAATCACCTCTTCTCAGCCCTCAATACTGTATAGATGCAGTTGTACATCAGAAACACACCCATGAGGACTCGAAATGACCAATGCGGAGTCGGGGGCCAATCGGGACTCTTCCAGGGGGACCCACAGTGGGACCCACATACATTTGAAGTCCAGGGGGCAGGAGGACCTCGCCCAAAGGGTGAGTCCTTGCTGGAATGTCCAGAGACCGGAGAGGGCCTTGCCGGTTTGGCGAGGCCTCGACGCCAAATGGGCCTGGCCGACTCGGGCCGACACATTTTTGGGGTTATGTGGCCCACTGATGCAGGGTTTTTCATTTTAAACCCCCCTATGATGCCTCTCCATCACAAACTACCACTCCAAGCTCTCCTTTTCTTCAAAAACCCCATATTTCTCACTCAAATTGCCCCACCAAGAGTTCTCTCTTCCATTTTCGTGCACCTTCTCCACTACCCTGCTCTAAACCCTTCTCCATTGCTGCCTACCCTCTCCATTCTCTCTCATTTGAGCTCTTCAACCCCCAATTGAGTCTCAAATTCATGTGAACCCACTAACCCATCCCATCTCTTCATTTTCCTTCTTTAACCCTTGTCATTTGAGCCTTGACACACCCTTTGGAGGCTCAAATTCGTGGAGACCTAAAGACCCTAACCCTTTCCTCCCTTTTCTTCGATTTTCCATTACTCTATTTGAGCTTATTATGGCCGTATTTTCGATTTCCACCTTTCTCTCTCATGGGAAAGAGAAAGGGTGTCGTGGATGAAGCCGGGCTTAGTTGCCCTACTCGTTCAAGGAAAAAGAAAGGCGCCACTGCAAGCACGGGCATTGAACGTGAGATACAGACTAAGTGGGACCTCGATCCCTAGGCTCCTCTCCCAAGAGCTCTACTAGCGGATTTGTCCCATGGAAGATATGCGGGTCGTAGGGTCCTTTTTGAAGCACACGTGGATGAGAGGCTCTTTGGGGAGTATCTGTTATTGGAGCACCTGGGTGAGGCCAGTTGGGGCCCTGTATTTGAGGGAAAATATCATGCAAATGTGGACACTGTCCGAGCATTCTATACCCATATTCAAGGGCCTACGCTGGACCCCTTACAGTTTAAGATTCCCGCGGGAAGAGGTCGGGAGGCCACAATTGACGCTGGCCTGATAGCTTGACTCATGAGAATACCGCTTGGCCAAGTCCATGATAGCGAGAAGAATTTGAAGAGTGCACGTGATAGGGATCGCCGTACACGTTTTCTTTGTGGTCTACTAGTTCGATGATAGCTAAACAATAGCCTCCTGGCGTCAAACATGATGGATGATTTCTGCCTACTCCACCATATCTGTATGTTTAATGTCTACCCCAGGTGGAGCAATCGCAACGAGTGTACGCGCCTGATGGAAGATTTCCTGTATCAATTGGGGCAGGGGGAGAAGTTATGCGTGCCTATGTTCGTGTTGCGACAGATAGTTCTTACCGCATGCTCCAATAGAAGGACTGATTCGCTCCCCTTCGACCGACTCATACGCAGATTGCACGCGAGTTCGGCTACAAACTTGGCACAGAACTCCCAGTGCCGCAATATTTCATTAATGAAACTACTCTCAATCAGATGAAAATCGGGCCACGACAACGACAAGCCCGACTTGAGGAGAGTGAGGATGAGACAGAGAGTGAAGAGGAAGAGAGTAAGGATGAAGGTGGAGCTGAAATAGAAGAGGAAGAGAGTGAGGAAGAAGAGCGGGCCCAGGATACAGAGGAGAGCTCCCCTCCAATAGCACCGGAGCAGGACATTGATCGGGCTGCTAGGGATGATCGTTTAGCACGACTTGAGGAGGGTCAGGCTGTCCTACGACAGGATATGATGGATCTTCAGGGTCTCGTGAAACATAAGTTCAAGAAGGTGACTCGCACCTTAAAAAGTATCTTGTGCTGTCTACAGGATAAGGGCGCCCCTCCCCCTTTGCCAGACTCGGATGCCTAGTCATCCACGCTGTCGCCCTGTGTGTTTGTTTTGTTGCTGTGTTAGGATCTTTGTGTTTTCAAGTTGATAGGCCTAGTAGTGTAGTAGTTGGTAGAGTGTTTTAAATGTTTTAATCTTGGTTGTATTAGCTCAAATGCATCTTCTGTCATGATTCATTTAACATTGTGTCTCATGTATTATGACAAATTTTGGTTAATGAAATGCATGCAGTCTCTTATGCTATGAAGTGTGTGAATGCTTAAAGGATTGTGTATTGTTATGCTACACCTTACATAAGTTGCAACATCTTACATAAGTTGCACCCTATGTCATATAAGGAATGCCACCTAAGGTCACGCGGAGCACGGCAAACCTCACACTTACTGATTCGATGGCCCAGGTACCTCCCCAGAGTGATGGTCATACGGACCCCGATTTAGGCCCTATTCGTGAGACTATGCCTGAGTCTCAGCCATCTACTGGTCCTACAGTTAGGCGCCACCTTACACACCACCGGTTCGTGAGCAGAGCTGTGCACTTCTTCGACGCGGCACGTACCTCAGGCAGCCCCACCTACGGATAGGTTAGAGCAGTTATTAATGATGATGCACCAGCAGCAGGTGCAGCACCAGTAGCAGCAGATGCAGTAGCAAAGCAAAGCAGCAACTTTTGACCACTATTGCAGGGGCCCTAGCGCAGGGTGGGAGTGTGACTCCACCTTCACCATCTGTACACCATGCTAAGACTGTAGGGCCTTCCGCTCAGGATGAGGATGTGACTTTACCTGCTCCTATTGTATACCCTACGGGGAACTTGGGTACTAGTGGCCTTCTAGAGCGATTTCAGTGCTTGCTGCCCCCTACCTTTACGGGTTCTCACAGACCCAAGGAGGCCGAATATTGGCTAGACCGCGTCTCCAAGATGCTGAGGATGCTACAATGTACAGAGTCGGAACAGGTCGAGTTGGTAACCTTCATGTTTGAGAAGGAGGCTAGCTTGTGGTGGGATAGTGTCCTACGGACTGTTGCAGTTGATTATGTATGGACGTGAGTAGCATTTGAGAACCGCTTCCATGAGAAGTACTATTCCCTTACGTACCAGCACGAGAAGGAGAATGAATTCTTGTGCCTCAGACAGGGAGGCATGTCAGTGACAGAGTAAGAGCACCGGTTTACGGAGTTGGGCCGATACGTCCCTACTATACTTGCTGATGCACAGATGCGGATACGGCGTTTTTCTGAGGGCCTACGACCTGATATTTGCTCGAAGATGTGTTGTGCTAGCATACCCTCCTATGCTGAGCTAGTACACATGTCTATGCGAGTAGAGCAGGACGGGGATCAATTGTCACATTCTCGTGGGCCTATGATTTATAGGCCACGACCAGATATGTCGAGCAGGTCATTCCTCGGTAAGAGGTCCCGTACCGACTCTCCTTCCAGGATCGCGGTGCCACTAGTTTCGATGAGGTGACCTGGTGTGACCTGTATGTATTGTGGGAAACAGGTCACACTGCGGAGAGCTGTTTCACACGTATGAGAGACAGTGGGTTTTCGCCGCCGCAGAGAATCGACTGCTCTCGCCCTCAGGTTCCATCGACTCCACCCCTACGGACTGCACCTGCACACCCCTCCTTTCGACCGCTGGCACCCCGATTTAGGCCGCCTCAACGGCCCATGGTTCCGTAGCCGAACCGTCAGCAACAGGCTCGTGTTCACTCACTTACAGCTGAGGCATCCGAGACAGTAGATGCAGTGCCGGTGGCTTTTGAGATCACGGCATAGATCCAAGGTACTTCAATCTTCTTACTGGTGGACACTGGGTCCACTACCTCTATGATATCATGTACGGCAGTCAAGCGACTGGGGTTGGACACTGCTCCTACGAAGGTAGTAAGGTCATCACCACTACATGGACCTTCTCTGACGTTACCAGGATGTGCGAGGGCTTCCCGATAGACTTAGGGGGCAAGACAATATTAGTAGACCTGATCGTCGTTCCCCTATTTCATTATGATGTTATTTTCGATATGGACTGCCTCACTGGGATGCGAGCAGAGATCGATTGTGAGACTAGGGTGGTGACAACCCATGGACCTGAGGGCACAACCTTTTCTTTCCTTGTTCAGATCAGTCACACTTCCCGGTTGAGGTATTACGCTTCTTCGTTGAAGAGTATTGATAGTCCGACGTTTGTAAACACACCTGTAGTTCAGGATTTTGTGGATGTGTTTGAGACGATTCCTGGATTGCCTCCTCGGCGTGAGATCGACTTTACTATAGACCTTACACCTAGTGCGACACCTATTTCATTACCGAGGAGCTGAGGAAGCAGATCGATGGTCTGTTGGAGGCCGGTTTCATACGACCTAGTGTGTCCCCTTGGGGAGCACTAGTGTTATTCGTAAAGAAGAAGGACGGGTCACTGCGATTGTGTATTGATTATCGTAGACTAAACCAGGTGACAGTGAAGAACAAGTATCCCTTGCCCACGATTGATGAACTATTTGATCAGTTGAAGGGGGCATGCTATTTTTCGAAGATCGATCTACAGTCAAGGTATCATCAGTTGTGCGTCAGGGATGAGGACGTGCAGAAGACGGCTTTCAGGACCTATTTTGGACATTATGAGTTTCTTATGATGTCGTTCAACCTTACGAACGCACCGACCGTGTTCATGGACTTGATGAACAGGGTATTTCAGCCGTTCCTTTTTCGATTCGTCATCATGTTTATAGATGACATCCTGATATACTCTACGAATCGGGAAGATCACGAGGAGCACCTGAGAGCGGTCCTTGATACTCTTAGGAAGAATCAGCTGTTTGCACAGTACAAGAAGTGCGACTTCTGGCAAGAGGAAGTCAAGTTCTTGGGACATGTGGTGTCCAAGGAAGGGATAGCGGTGGACCTTGCTAAGGTAGCCGCAGTTCAGGACTGGAAACAGCCTGGTTCGGTTACTGAGGTGAGGAGTTTTCTGAGCCTAGAAGGCTATTACCGACGCTTCATTCGGGACTTCTCAAAGATAGTCAGACCTTTGTCTCAGTTAACTCGAAAGGATCTGAAGTTCTCCTGGAATGAGAAGGCAGAAGCAGCTTTTCAGGAGCTGAAGGACAAACTGACGTCCGCCCCTGTGCTAGTATTGTCATAACAAGGGGTCAAGTATACGATTTACACCGACGCTTCTTGAGTTGGTTTGGGTTGTGTCCTTATGCAGAAGGACAGGGTGATTGCATATGCCTCAAGACAGTTGAGGAAACACGAGGAGAATTACCCTATGCACGACCTCGAGTTAGCAGCGGTCATATTTGCATTAAAGCTCTGGAGACATTACCTCTACGGAGAGGAATTCAAGCTCTTTTGCGACCACAAGAGCCTTAAGTATATATTCACTCAGCGGGACTTGAATATGAGGTAGCGCTGATGGATGGAAACCTTGAAGGACTTCAAGTTTGAGGTTTTCTATCATCCGGGCAAGGCTAACCTTGTGGCTGATGCATTGAGCTGCAAGAAGATCATAGAGTTTACAGCTCCGCTGATGGTGCCAGAATGGGGTATGGTAGAGTTCGTGCGAGACTTAGAGCAGAAACTCACTGTAGAGGAGCCATTCGAGAGCATCGCGCATGTTCGTGTGCGACCACTTATTGATGATAGGATCATTGAGGCCTAGAAGGATGATGAACGATTGTCTGAGCTTCGAGAGCAGGCTAGCGACGATGAGAACACCGAGTGGAGAGTTAGTATGGATGGGGGCTTACGTTACCGTGGCCGCTTATGCGTCCCAAATCTTCATGGCTTGAGACAGAAAGTCCTCGAGGCTACACATAGTTCAAAATTGGCAATGCATCCTGGAAGCACGAAGATGTATTGAGATATGAAAAGATCGTACTGGTGAGACAACATAAAGCTCCACATAGCAGATTATGTGTCCCGTTGTCTCACCTATCAGTAGGTCAAGGCAGAGCATCACCGAACTCCTGGACTGCTCAGCCCATGCCCATAGTAGAATGGAAATGGGATTTCATTTCCATGGATTTCATCTCAGGGCTACTGAAGACGAGGAAGGGACATGATTCTATTTGGGTAATTGTGGACCGGTTAACGAAATCGGCCCATTTCCTCCCTATCAGAGTTTCAAACTCGGCAAATGACTTGGCTAGATTGTACATCAAAGAAATAGTGCGTCTACATGGAGTTCCTCTGGAGATCGTGTCGGATCGAGATAGGCGATTCACATCCATCTTCTGGACTCGTATCTAAGAAGCGATGGGTGTGAAATTGAAGTTCAGTACCACGTTCCACCCATAGACTGACGGTCAAATGGAGCGGGTGAATCAAATTTTGGAGGATATACTACAGGCTTGTGTTTTGGACTTCAAGGACAGTTAGGATGACTGTCTCCCGTATATAGAGTTCACCTACAATAACAGCTTTCAGTCGAGTATTGGCATGGCTCCTTACAAGGCCTTGTACGGGCGCCCTTGCCGAGCACCGCATTGCTGGGCAGAGGTTGGCGAGCGTAGTTTGATAGGCCCAGAGTTAGTACAGACGACCTCAGAGAAGATTGACATTATCAGGTGTCGACTTCTTACAGCGCAGAGCAGACAGAAGAGCTATGCCAATACGAGGCGGCAACTGCTAGAGTTCAAGGTTGGAGATCATGTGTTTCTTAGAGTTTCCCCTATAAAGGGAGTCCTTTAGTTTGGCAATAAGGGGAAACTTACACCGCGGTCATTGGCCTATTCCAGATATTAGACCAAGTGGGTGTGGTGGCATACCGTCTTGCTTTGCCCACACCACTTGCAGGCGTGCACAACGTATTTCATGTATCTATGCCGAAGAAATACATTCCTGATCCTTCCCACATTATCAAGTGAGAGCAGGTGCAGTTGAATGAGGATGGTACATATGTACTACGACCGATGCGTATTCTAGACAGGAAGGAACAGGTGTTGCGTAGCAAGGTCATCCCACTTGTGAAAGTATTGTGGACGCATCACACTGAGGAAGAGGCTACTTGGGAGACAGAAGCTGAGGTCCGTAAGAACTACCCTTATCTTCTCGAGGAGTACGAAAAGGTACTACTTTCGAGGACAAAATTATTCTTTAAGGGGGGTAGATGTAATGTCTCGAAAAAATTCGTACAAAGACCCGGGTACCACCTCAGGCAGAAATCACTCAGGACCAAATCCTTTAGAAATTAGACAAGTTTAACCAGGTACTAAACTAGATTAGGTATGAAATCCGCTTGAACCACTTTAAATACGAACTGCAAGACCTAAAACTTATAGAATCATTGAAGCTAGGTTACCCTAAAATCTAGGATCAATCTCATTACCCAGTTGCTCTTGGGAGCACATTGAAACTTCGTATAGGACCTGGACCGTACGTCGAAAGTCCGATGACCACGAAACTAAACACTTATAACTACTTTGCTAGGCTTGACAACCATCTCAGAAATCAAATCCAGATAGTATCCAGAAACAGACAACTTGAGCCCAGAGCGAAGTGTGTGAGAAACGTGAATATATTTAGAAATGAAATCCAAATTTAAGTAATCTGAGTCGTGTTGCTTGCAGTCTAAATATAAGGATTCTGACCGTCAGAATCTGATGCAAATACACCCTCAGATCAGGGGAAATTTCATACACAGGTCAATGTGCTTGTGGCCTGATCGGTGATCGTGGACCGTTGAACTGAAACTGGTCCGCCACGGGCGATCTGTAAACCCGATCGGACCGAAAAATCAGCTTGACCTAGATGCAACATAAGGGAGCTTAAGTCCGACCTTAGGCTCAAGGGGGGCCTCCGGAAGTGCTCCGTTAGCTGAAATAGACGCTCTTTAGACATAACTTAAGTATACCAAGGCCCTAGGGCTATTTTCACTAGTTCTAGGCCTATACAAGGACCTTAAACCCCCTCTCTCTCATCCTATACGAATTTGAGAAAACCTAGAGAGAGAAGAAAGAAGAAAGAGAAGGAAAGAGAGAGAGGGTGAGTGAGCGACTAGGAGTTTATTACTGGGATTCTATTCCACTATTCTACGGCCTATCCGTCACTACCAAATCGCTCTTCCGGCAATTCTGACTTCGTTCTTAGGTAAGAAAACCTAACCCTAATCTGTTCTAGGGTTTCAATTGTCGCTAGTAGCGAAATAGCTGACTTAACTCGTGCTATAGGTTGTCATTCCATCGTTGACGAAGACTTAGAGTCTCTATCAAATTCGTTACGCTCCTACGGCGTAAGGTGCAGACTATAGACGTATAGGTTATGGTTTTCAAGGCTTTCAATGTCGGTTAATGATTTAGTCTTGACGTGGGTGCTATTTCACATGCAAATGTGTCGTTTGTTTCGATTTATAATTATATATGAGTTATGTTGAATATAGTGTATTCTATGTACGTATTGAAATGTTTGAATACGTATGGAATTTGAATTTGTGTCTAACATGATTATTTGCTGTGACTATATGCTTGTTATGTATGCGATAACTCCCTAGCGAAAGGACTTGCCCTAAATCATGCCATGGCCAATATACGCTATATAGGTTAAAGTGCCCACGTGTTTGTGGAAATGATTAAATGAGTATGGAACCCGGATTCGTGTATGCCATGATTATCTGCCTTGGGTATATGCGTGTAGTATACGGGGCAACTCCCTAGTAAAAGGATTTGGCCTAATACATGTGTAACCAACATACAACATGTATAAAGATGTGTCTAGTCTAAGTGATTGTATAAATGTCTAAATAAGATAGTTGTTACTAAGGAATACCTTGTATGAGGATTGAGATATTCTTCTCGGTTACCTTAATTATGTGTATGATTTCCTCCATGTATGTTTACATTATGATATTTGTTTTATTTATGGAATGAATGCGTGTGAAATCATGTTTGTGTTGCATTTCACAACATGCTCATATGATTGCAAGAATAAAATTATTCGTTCATTACTGTTGTGACTGTCTCCTATGATTACCTGTTGAAATGGAATGAGGTTAGGACTATGATATAGCTTAGGCAATCGGTAACCGACCCTGATTAGGTGGTTGAGGTTGTTTCACCACACAAGACATGCTTAGCAAATCCGAGCCGTACTTCGGTTGGCAACAGTGGTTAGGCCACGCGGAGTGCTTACGCACTTCATGTCGTTCAACTTGTCGTACGCTTGGGCTAGTCGAGCTCATTAAGTAACCCTATTGACTCGATGTATGTTCACCATGTATGGACGCCACTGCCTGAACTTAAGTACCAAACTCACCAGTGAAATCCCGTTTAACCTTAGTACCTTGATCTGCTAAGACTCATGAGCCGAACATGGTGGTATGGGACACCGTGGTCGAGCTGTCGGACTACGCTAGGGCGATGAGCCTCCCCGTAATGACCAGTGAGCAACCCAGACTTGTGAACCGAATACGGTGGTATAGGACACTGTATTCGAGCTATCGGCCTACACTGATCAGGTGACTAGCCCTTTGTAGTGACCTCAAGTGTACTCTGAGTCTACGTGGAGGCGACGACCCTTCCGTAGCAACAAGAGTATAAACTAGGCCTGCACTGATCAGGCGATGAGCCCATTGCAGTGACCTAGAACCATAACATCATATGAGATTTACTAGGACTGACGACCCTAGAATGGATCCTTGTTTGGGAATGATATAAGGGAGGTACCTTAGATTCCCAAATCCTGCTATATGAAAGGAACTAATAATAACTCGGTAATCACACTCATAACATTGTACTGCATGTGCCCCGAGTTGAAGAGCACAAAGGGAAGAAAGCATGCCGCGACCGTAAGATAGTGTCGCATGAGGGAGTACAGGCGAGGGCATGCATCATAAATACATTTCATCCTTGCATTAATAAGAGTATCTAGGAATGTCTGATATGTCTGCTTTATCATTACTGCTTGACTGAATTGACAACATGTTAATCTTTACTCTATGATTCCACTGAGTTGATCTCTCACTCCCACGTTCTGGGACGGTGTTCTGAACACCCACCAGACCCTGTCTTAGTTGCAGATAACGATGCGACTCAGGAGTCGGAGCCTGATTACTATGACGATCAGGACTAGTTCTCGTATATGCAGTTCTCCGGTGGTTTTGCTTAGGCCATCCAGATCGATGGGGCTACAGGGCTTATCATTGTAGTTGAACTATTTTTTGACATTTTGATTTTTGAAGTATTACATGTATATGATGACTCGGTGATGTATCCATACTCTAGAGACCGATCGTGAACTTTTGGCTTATACACGTCTATATATACATCTTTTAGTCTTCCGCTTGCATTATATTAATTGATCTGGAGTATGAATTACTATTTTGGTATAATCCCACTCATGATTAACGCACTAACATGGACAACATTCAATCATAAGCGTATATGTTGCATAAGTGATGTTTTGGAACTCGAGAGTTGAGTTGCTACTCGACCCCCGATTTTCAGGGCGTTACAATTCTGTTATCATCTAATGAGAGCGTTCGAAATATACGTGAATAAACACGAGCGACCGTCTCGCTTCCAATGCGCACTCTGATTATCTAAGTACTACTTAGAAATTTCAAGGCAAGGATTTCTACATGGAACCTAGGTTTAAAAGTTGCTAAGTCCATTTTAGATTTCTAATAAAATTTCAATATGCTCAGTCTAGGGTTGATTTTTTTTTTAATATACCTAAGATCATGTAACTTCTCCTCTAATTGATTCTTGCGTGTTGAAATTTGCGGAAAATGTTATTTTCAAGTGAAACATGTACTGAGAGATTCAAATAAAAATTTCTGGTCAAATTCCTCATATTTAAGAAATGCTTATGTTCAACCTAACGTACAACGTGGTGCATCCTACGAAGTCTAAGTTTGACCCATTTGATTGATCATTATGATAGTGTTATCTCTAACCATGAAATCTTAGGAAAATTCATATCCTGAACTTCTAGAAAATTTTCATTTGGAAGTTAAATATAAAAATGTTCTGGTTTAGTCCCTTTATACATCATAGTGGGCATTTGTACATCCACAATACTTAAGTTTAGTTTCTAATTTCAAATGACTAAACCTAAAATCTCTCAAGGGAACCTACACTCATTTCTAAGTCTCATAGTTATCAAAACAATCTTCCAGGGAGCCTAACATTTTGAAGTATCTATATTCTCAAAAATATAATTTTTGTAGGAAACTTTTCATAAGTTCAATGACTAAATGTTCTAAGGGTCCTAAGTTCATTTCTATGTTCTTCAATCATTCAAACAACTTTTCTAGGGGCCTAAAATTTTGAATCACTATGTTCTCAATTCCTCCCAATTTCAAATGGCTAACTTAATAGTTTCTAAGGATCTCTACATGAGTTTGAAGTCCAAAGGTCTAGTCCTAAAAACTTCAAGGGTTTAAAGTTTGAAGTACCTATGATGAAGACATATCGTGACTGGTCGGAGATGCTTCCTTACGCACTCTAGGCCTATCGGACGTCTGTACGGTCTGCTACAGGTGCAACTCCATACGAACTCGCATACGGAATGGAAGCAGTGTTACCAGTCAAAATCAAAATCTCATCACTTCGGATATTGCTGGAAAGTCAAGGAAGGCGAGTGGCAAGAAGTAAGATACAATCAACTGCATCTGGCAGATGAAAAGCACACGCGTGTGCTAAGTCACTCCCAATGTTATCAAAGAAGGATTGTACGGGCATACAACAAGAGGGTCTGAAGGAGAAGTTTCAAGGTCAGTGACATGATCATGAAGTGTATCTTACCGCCGCACTTATCAAACCCCAGAAGAAAATTTAAACCCTCGTGGGATGGACCGCTGATCATTCGAGAAGTACTCCCAGGGGATGCTCTTCGACTCACCAATCTTAGAGGAAAAGATCTTCCCGAGCCCATCAACACCGATAACGTGAAAATCTATCACGGGTAATCATACCTAACCTTGTCAATGATTACAATCGCAAAGCTGTACCCATTATTACTTTCGCCACATCAAAAACAAAATAAAAAAAAAAAAAGAGAAAAAAGAAGGACAAACAAAAAATATTTAAAAAAAAAAAAAAAAAAAAAGAAAAAAAAAAAAAAAAAAGAAAGAAAGAAAAGGAAAAGACAAGAAGTCTCAAAAAGAAAATCAAGAAGGAGAAAGAAATAAGTCCAGCCCATATCTCCAAAAATCCGGCCAAAACCTGCTTACAATTGTAATCAAAGACAAGGACAAGATGGTAACTAGTTGGCCGACTATGAAGGAAATCTCTCCATTGCTCCCGGCACTCCAAAGTAAAAACTAAAAAAAAAAAGAGAGAGAAAGAGAGAGACATGCCTAAGCAAAAAGGGCGAGGTGAAAACTCGAAAGGGCACTGTTGATACTAAAATCTGGATCGTCCCCTTAGACCTTCGTATTCCTGCACAGAGAGAAGGGACAAAGGAGACCCTGGCTTGAGTAGGGGACCCTCCGATATCAAAGTCAGGCCTGGATCCTGGGTCTAAATGTATTGAGAGTTTTTTTAGAGAGAACTTTTTTTCGTACCTCTTAGATGATGGAGGCTCCCTTTATACTCGGCACGACCTGACTGGAGCGTTTAATCGTAGGAGGATTCTTCTCTGGTCTTGTCATCAATCGAAAGAGGATTCTCTTCCTAGATCGCGGACACGGATGGCACCCATCCGTGATCTTCGTCCGATCCCGCGAGCAACATAAGAGGGATCGGGGATCTTATCCCAAAATATTCGGGACGAAATCCGCTTTGCGCTATCCTTTGGCCACCCATCGGTTGGCGTTGTTAAGAGGGTCGGCCCGATGCATCCTCGGATTACATTGGTTCTTCGCACGAGGGCGAGTTAACTTTCGTCTCGGTTTATAGAATTCATAACCCGCCTCGGATCCGACGTAGTGCTTCTGCCGAGGCACGATGGTCCGAGTCTCTCGGACTTAGTATTTTTATCCCCAACAAGTAAGGGAGGCTATTAAGCAATAAGCCGGCATGACCCTGCTACGGGTGATGAGCCTTACTCCGTGTGTCTCACGTGACACTTAGGAGTAACGAGTTGTGCGTCGGTTCATAACTTGGTCCGAGGCAATAAGTAAACATTTAATGCATCTGTGTTGTCTTTGATGGGAGACGATTGAAGGGTTTCGACAACGCATGTGTAAGAACCGTCGAGGTCAAATCGCATTATCCCGAATGAGGGGTTGGACACGATGAGCAAGGGCGTTATTGTCGCATTCGATCGATGTGCGCCACGTGTCGAGCCGGGAGAGTCGACGCAACCGTCGAATCATTTCCTCATTAATTGCCTCCGCCACATGGCAATCGTATAAAAGGGTAAGGGTACCGCATTTCAAACTACTACTGCCATTCCCGCTTTTCATTTCTTTTGGAGCTCTTTTCGGCCTTTCTTCTTCTTTCATTCTTCTTTCATTCTTCTTTGTTGACCTGTCAATAGGTGGGCCGGAGCCGCCAATGATCACTCATCGTGGGGGTAGTTTGGAATCTCACATGCCCAGGTGGTTGGCCACCCCTTTCGCCATTTCCGTTTTCCTCCCTCCTTCCTCCGGTGAGACCTCTCCTTCCTCTTTATTTAGTGATAATGGGGCTAGGGGTTCTCAAAGTCCCCAGGAAGGAGCACAGGAGACCAAAGGCGCAACGTTTTGGAACGTTGCGGAATCGCCTTCTTTATTAACTAGAAATGGCGAGTGTGGACAAACCCATAGCGCCATCCTTTCTCCGAGAGGGTCAAAAGCTCCAAAGGAGCGCCATTGCTTCCCAACCTCCTTCTCGGGTGGGTCACCACCATAATAACCCGCCCTGGGAAGGCCTCCATCTTCAAGGGATATGGAAGGAAGAAGAAGAAGAAGAGGAGGAGGAAGAGGAAGAGAATGATCGGATGGTCGAGTGGAAGAAGGAACCTCTGGTCGGTTCCTGAGAGAAGATAAGTCGGCACATGCCGAGTCGTGACGGAGAAGGGGGGGGATGACTTAAGCGGCCGGTTCCTTCGGTCTTAACCGAGGCGGACTTGGACGGGATCCGAATCGGGTACCACATTCCCGAATCGGTCATCACTTATCTCCCCGTAAGAGAGACTTGCCGGATTATCCTCCTCCTGGGGCGGTCGCGATTTACCAAGTCTCGATGCAATGCATATAAGATCACTGCGTACCGTCATCCTTCAACCCATTGTCCTTTAGGGAGTTTTGTCTCGTATTCGGATTGCACCATCACCGGGCAAATAGTTCTAAATGGGTGGAGGAACTTACTCGGGTCGACAAAGTGCGGTACTATGGGTGAGATGGAAAGCTCTCGCGATGGCACCGCCCAATCAGATGGCCCAAATGGTGGACTAGCAGAGAACTCCCCTCCAATCAGGAAGAGTCTCTCGCCGAGATTTCTTCACTTATACCAAGTGCGCGTGAATCCGAACTACCCCGTCGCATTTTACGTCAAAAATAGGCATATGTGAAGTCGTCACAAAACAACACGGAGGCGGAGGCGGCTCCCTAATAATGTTTGACCTCCGACCCTCCCACTTCCAACAAACATTGGAGAGAGCGTTAGCGCTTCGGAGGCTAAAAAAAAAAAAAAAAAAAAAAAAAAAAAAAAAAAAATCTGGTGGTCTCGGGATTGTTTGCGAATCGCCGACATTTGTCGCATTTTTGGACGAGCGTGCGAGCGTCGTGTTGGATAGTGGGCCGTTTGTCAATCCAGTGTTGAGTCGTAGAACCTTGTGGGCGAGAGACCTCCCTCCGAGTGGTTTCACTGATTCCTTCATGGATTTCACGTAATACGTGGTCGCCTCACCGGTTGTGAGGCAGGTGAGAAAAATGATAGGAAAAGCGTAGTAACCTTTCTTATAGAGGGTATCGTTGAAGATGGTGTAACGGGAGGCTCGGAACTTAAGTCGTCTAGGAGCCTCGGCACGATCTTCGATATCGCGATTAAGCCCAAATATGTCAAGGTATTGAATTATCGGATTGGATCCATCCAGGATGGTTCGAGTCGATGGCATTGACGTCCTTAGTAGTTTAAGGCAACCGTTTGTGGGAACCGTATTTTTAATGAAAAGCCATCCCATATTCCTTTGTTGCATCCCATGGTGATGACTAGAAGGACGGTCCCGGTCGATTGCAGATGAAGAAGATCCGAATGAGATCGCGGTTACGGGCAAGCATCGACTCGAGTCCGGCCGCGATCCCCGCAATCATTCATGAAAACCCACCTACCAACCGCCAACGAGGAGCGATGGAACAAGCAACAATGGCGGGGTCGATGAACGATGGGCGGTTGGATCAGGGAGGTCCAAGAAATTCGATCCGATATGAATATGATGAAGCGGATGTTAGAACGAATGTATCATAAATGAAGCAAATGTAGCCACTCCCACCTCCTCAAGGGGAACGGCACACGTACCGATGGTTTTCAACTTACATCTTATACACTAAGCGGTTGATCCTCAACTTTCGCGCATTGACATTTTTTCGGCCGAAAGCCAATCCTCCAAGGCGTCCAAGAATCCGGCCGAGCCAACTCCTTGATGATTGGAACTACTCATCGGCCAATGCATCTTTGCCCCAACCGACCTTCGAGCATGAGATAGAGCGAAGAAGGCGCATCAGACCTCCCGTCAGAAGGCATTTGCGAAGAAAGTAGTGAACCGTGGAAAGCCAAGAGGATATTCAAAACTTTAAAAGAGAAGTGCGGGAAGAAATGGCGAAAGAAATGGCGGACATGAAGCATAGTCGAAATATGCATCCGTAGCAGATAAACGAGGCAAAGGCGTCCCCCTTTGTGGACTCGATAATGACGGCTCGGTTGTCCGAGAGGTTTCGGTTGCCTCAAATCACTCCCTTCAGAGCAAAACCGACCCAAGTTGTAAGGTTGAAGGTGAGCATATCGAATGCTTCAGAACATATATGGAGCTCCATGACGCCTCGGATGCAGTGATGTGTCGGGCCTTTTCTCTTACATTGACCAATGTAGCTAGACTGTGGTTCAAACAGTTGAAACCAAAGTCCATCAGTTCATTTGTGAAAGCTAGTAGAGTTACATTTGAGTAATCCTGAGAATTGCATGATCATAGGATTAGTGAAGTAGGATTTTTAAATAACTTATAAAAACTATATAAAGTCCTATTCGCTCCCCTCTAGGACATATTAGCATATTCCTTCTTCAACTAATGCGGTCTCCACTGCTATTTCAATTGGAATCAAAGCGGGTCTCTCTTTAAGGGCTTCACTGCCTAGAGAGTGATCTTGACTGAAGTTGGGAATATGGCAAAAGGAGAGGGTTCATCAGTCACTAGACCTCCAGTATTTGATGGCTCAAACTATGCATACTGGAAGGCTAGGATGCACTACTTTCTGAGATCTTTGTATCATAATATTTAGGATATAGTTGAAAGTGTATACGTACCACCAACTGAATAAATTGAACTTGATAGTGGCATAACCATCACAAAGCCCAAACCCAAAGAAAAGTGGACAGCATTCGACAAAGAAAGGCAAACATCAAAACCAAGGCTATGAATGCTATCTACTGTGCCGTGTCCCAAGTTATATTCAATCAGATAAGTATGTGTGGGACATCCAAGGAAGCATGGGATTTATTGAAAATAACCCATGAAGGCATAAGCACTGTGAAGCGATCCAAACTTCAACTCCTGACTTCATAGTTTGAAAGTCTCAGAATGGAAGAGCATGAGACATTTATGGAGTTTTTCATAAAGTTAAATATATTTTGCAACTCCATGGGTGGATTGAGAGAGAGTTCCGGTACCAAAAATTTGTAGGAAAATTCTAAGATCCCTACCGGAGCGTTTTAATCCTAAGGTTACAACAATTGAGGAGTGTAGGAACATATATGAATTGAAAGTAGAAGAACTGGTAGGTTCCCTACAAACTTTTAAACTACACTTCAAACAATCCCAAAAATCCAGAAACACTATCCTCAAAACTTCAAAGAAAATAATTCATGAGGACAGTAAAAGTGAAAAGGAAGATGAAGATGAAGAAGTGACTTTGTTGGCACAAAAATTCAGAAGATTCTTTCAAAAGAATCGCGGTTGTCCTTCTAGAGGGAGAAAGGTGAACAACAAACCCTCTGCAGGCAAATTTGGTAGAAGAACTAAAGAACCACAATGCTATGCCTATCACGAGTATGGACACCTATCTACTGAATGCCCAAATAGAAAAACTAAGGGCAAGGCTATGGCTGTCACGTGGGATGATACTGAGGAGTCAAATTCAGAATCTAATGACTCGGAAAGCGATGGAGATCAGAAATCATTGAAAATACTCATGGTCTCCACTACATCAATCATTCCCCTTGAATCGAGAAGAAACGAAAAGAACATTGTACGGAATCATCTTCATCCGACAATGGAAAAGAAGAAAAAGAAATCGAAGAGGATAAACTGCAAGATGCTTATAATCAACTCTATATTCATAGCATCAATATCCTTAAGAGACTCGGAATAACAGAAAACAAAGGTAAGTTGCTGCAGAAAGATTTGGATAAAGCATTAGAAATCAACACGCAATTGATAAATGATCTGCAGCAATATCATATGGTTAATGATAGACTTGAACAAGTCAACACCCTTCTTAAAAGCGAGTCTGAAAAACTGAACAAACAGGTTGAGCAATTAAAAGATAAAAATATGCTTCTTCAAAATGAAAATCATACACTCCTGTTTGATCTAGAAAAATCCAGAAAGATTGCCAAGCAAAACTGTAAGTTTTCCAAGAGTGGCGAAAAGCTAGAAAAATTATTGGGAATAAGAAGACCTGGAAAGGACAAAAATGGCTTAGGATGTGAGAAAGGCAGAACTATAACCGGGTATGGAAAACAAATGCTTGAAAACTCTAATGCCTCCAGTAGCAACACAAAGACTAATCGAGTAGTTAAATCACAAAAGAAAATTAAATCTACTACAAGTAAGATCCCTGTCACAAAATGGATAATTAAAGAAAAGAAGAACTGTCTTGCTACTCACTCAAATCACTTAATAGGCAATGACACTAAGTGGTACCTTGACAGTGGTTGCTCAAGACATGTAACAGGTGACATGTCCCTTCTTTTTAAATACGAGAATCTTCATAATGAGATAGTCACCTACGGTGATGGAACCACTGCTAAAGTAATTGGACAGCGAATCATAAATGGAACATAGTTGCTTGAAAATGAAAAAGCTTTCTTCATAAAAGGTCTGACACATAATCTCCTAAGCATATCTCAAATATATGATAATGGGCATGTGGTCAAATTCAATAGACAAGAATGCAAAATCCTAAACCAATCAGGAAAATCAGTAATGAAGGGTCATCGCACAAGTAACCACTGCTACATTATCAGAGGCATAGAAAGGACTGATGCCTAGAAGTACTGAGCAAAGAAGGACATGTCCAGATTATGCATCTAGATCTGGATACTTGCTGAAATGGTGCAATTTTATTGAGCGTCAAATGATATATATGAGGTTCCTCACCTCAATCTTTTATATATAAACATTCAAATGTTTATAATTTTTTAGGTGTACAGTAATTGTACATAATTTTGATGAGTATGCTATTGATTCACAGAAATATTAAAAAGTATACTTGAAGGGTCGAAAGAGAAAAATATTTCTCTTCATTATGCCTATCGATCTGTCATTCCCGATTAATCGATCATGGGTCGATATCATCGGCATCTCTTCAGAATGTGGAAAGTCACATGATCGGGGCTGCTATCGAAGCAATTGTCGATAACATCGGATGTGGATCATCGATATAATCGGGAGTAGGTTAGATACAATCGAAGACTCCTGGCCGATAAAAGGCGATCGAGCGGAAGAATTTTATTTCTCTGATTTTTTTTGTTTTGCTCTCTGCTCAAATCCTCGACCAGAAGACCATCGACGGGTCTCAGAAGCTTCAAAAGAAACGGGTATTACCCTTCCATCCCTTCCACTCCAGAGTCAAATCTCACAGTTGGTCAGGTACTTTCCATTCTTTTCATTGACTTTCCTTACCTTTTCCTGTCTCTTACACTGAAAAATCATGAACAAAGGGAAAGGTAAGTCTCTTTCTCAGTCTTTAAAAGGGAAAGCAAAACAACCCAGTTTGCATCAACTCACTCCATCGGTGAGAATCCAGACACTATTGTTGAACGTCTGGTTCTCAACAGTGCAATCGAGTCTTTTGGTGTAGGCCACCTTCTAGAAGTAATAAGATGGCAAAATATTCTGAATCTTAGTGGTACTTATCAAATTGGAGTGGTCCATGACTTCCTCAGTAAAAGTCATATTATTTGTGATGATCCACCCTGTGTTCAAGTAGAATTATTGTATTGCTCCAAGCACATCATTCCCATCACCTTGAGTCACCTTTTAAATCTCCAAGTCACTCGCATTCCTGTTACCAGTCGAAATCTAAATGGTCTTAGTGTTTGGGGCAAGCTAACTCATGCACTATGGCAGGGAACTACTATTTCTCGAAATGAAGATAATTCCCTTCATATTAATCATCTTGGACCCACTTTTAAAATTCTTCATGACATTTTTGGATCCAATGTCTACCCTTGTGATGTGAATGGTAATCATCTGTCTCCCTTTGTGTTAAATGTGTTATATGATGTATATCAGGAAGTTCAGGTGTGCCTCCCAACACTTCTTCTTAAGCAGTTAATTCGGGTCATTCAAGGAAATCATCAGGATACACTAGCTTTTCCTATACTCATATGTAAATTAGCCCATTATGTTAGTATTCCTATCTTATCTGATAGAGTCTATCCAGAGAAGTGGTTTGACAATGATTCGGCTCAGGTGGCACAACAACTTTGTCTTCCTTCAGTTCTTCCTGAGAACAGTGCTCCCCTACAGTCGGCTACTCCATATGCTCCTTCGTCATATCCATGGGGATCCAACCGAATGTCATTGCTGAGTCCGGAGTCTATCACAAATCGCCAAACTCATCACCTTGAACGTCACCTACTGAACGGTATGGCAAGCATGGAGGAACGACTTCACAATTGTGAGAGACGTTTCACCGTGATTGAAGAAAAAGTCGATTCTCTCCAATAAACAAATCAGCAAGTAGTTGACTTACTCACACGTGAGATTCGCAAAGACGGCAGAAGCTGGTTGTGCTATTTGAATATCATTTTTTTGTGGGCTTGGTGTTTTTACTGGGATAACTGTTAATTTGCTGCCAATCTTGGGCAGTCTATTTTGGATAATTGGCTAACTTTGGTTTCATTTTGAATATGGTTGAATAGAATTCATATCATTAATTAATGCTATATTTCTATTTTTGAGCTCCCTGGATTATCAAGTTATGGAATGCATGAGATGTCCTTAATGAATATTTTTCACTGCTATATAACTATTCTATTTTATTCAATATGCATCCACAGGTTCTAGAATTGATGTTTTGTTTAAACTGAGTTGATTTGTTATACATCAATTGATCTACTTCTGCCTGGACGGTTCTCCCAAGCAATTCACTCTTCAGTTAATATCACCTGAGATATCTTTATCAATGACTGACAAAAAGGGGGAGAACATTAGTGCAAACACCCTGAATAGAAAATTGTATATCTATCTATGTTGTTGCAGGTGTTAGGGGGAGCAGCCGCAACAAGTAAGGGGGAGTTGGAGTTTACAAGAAAGGGGGAGCAGCTACTGGTTGTGTACATGAGTTAGAAAATTGTAAAATTATGTAAAAGCATGTACACACAATTTAGGGTGTGTTTGTCTAGAACATTCTATGGTGTTTTGGGGATTTTGCCATGTAATTGACAAAGGGGGAGATTGAAAGTGCCCTGGTTTGTCAAGTTACATGAGTGTTAAGTCGAGTGTCTCCCACTAAGTTCTAAGCTTAAGCCGATAGGAAGATCAATTCATGCGTCATATTGCCTCGACAATTTCCCGGATGTACAAGGCGCAATTGATTTATGCACATAATATAGCTCATGAGTAAAACTAAAGCCTCACATCCCATGTTCCAAAACACCAGGTGAAGAAAACCCTTAAAAACAAGTTAGAAATGATAGAGTTTTAAGGTGAGAAAACTTTTTTCAAAATAGGAAATTTTCTAAGTTTTCTCGCCTTGTTGATTTTATCAGAACACCCTCGATATCATAGACCTACTCTACTGATGTCCTCAATACCTTAACGATATTATTGATGTGAGGACCAAAAGTGTCTAGCAACTAAATATTCATCTGGACGGATTTATCGATGTATCGATGCACCTATCGATATCATCGATATAAGCACCAAATATGTCCAGCAACTTCACAACATTTCTGGATGAATTATCGATGTATCAATACACCTATCGATATCATCAATATTCAAATCTCGAGTTCATTGAGAGTGGCTCGATAAGATCGACAGGCAGATTTCTGGCGCCCCTGTTTTTTAATAAAAATCTTAAATTCCTTTGATATATCGATGCTCTTCTGATATGATCTGAAATCAAATATCGATAACATCGAAAGTCCATCGATGATATTGATCGAGGGTGCACATTTCTTACAGCAGATATTTCAGGTTATTTTTAACTATGATCGGGGGCCCTTCGATAGAATCGATATTCAAATATCGATGATATCGGCACCAGGTCGATTGCATCGAACAAAGTCATAAATCGTCCAGCAAGCTTAAAGACAAATTCGTTGGATTTATCGATGCATCAACTCTGATCTCGATATCATCGACATTCAAATTCCGATGATCTCGACGGTTCCCCGATCATTCATGAAAACCTGAAATATTTCAAAGTCAAGTCTCTCTCATTTTTCAAGTGTCGATGGATCGAACCTGTCATCGATGGAATCAGAGTTCGAAATCCGATGATATAGACAATAGTTTCGATTCGTCGACCAATTGGCAAAAAGTTTCAAAAGCGTATGACATTGAGTCCGTGTCATCGAGCAGACCATCGATGCTATCGAGAGTATACGCTCGATGATATCAAACCTACTCGATGATATCGAACTCTATCATAAATGTGACTGTTTTATATCCGTTGGAAATTTTTTACCTATATATAGAGGACTTGTCTTTTGTTGCTGTGAGAGAAAGAAGAGAGAGATTTTGTGTTTTTGAACTTACATCTTATAACCTAAGTCCTTTCTCTCAAGGGAGTTCATCCTCCAATCCACTCTCACCATTGACATTCAATAGAGTGAATTGGGGAATGAACTTCCGCATTCAAGGATTCTCCAGCTACTACCCTAATGGCAAATTATTAAGCTGGGATGCCTTGAATGCCTTGATGATTGGAACTATTCTATCTTCCTTATAAGAAAATCTTTAGAGAATAGGATTCCATCATAACCTTGACCCAACCCGAAGCTGAGTATTGGTACATCACTCTGTGTTGCGGATCAAGGGAGCAGAAGACTCTTCATCAACAAGGAGGAGGAGATCTTCGGCAATGTGCTAAACGGGACTCATCAGCTTATTTGTAAGTATCCAGAGTCCAAGAGGACACTTGTAATCATTCCTTTTTATGATTGGGTTTTAAGTGGTTCTCACCCTTTGAAGTCCTCAAGGAGGCCTCCGACGGGAGTGTACGTGGTGGGTGTGTTGTGTGGACCCTTGCTCTGTGGAGAGCATAAACATCTGGTTAGGAGTGAACTAGTAAAACTCTAAGTTTTAGGTGAACCTGATAAAACCTTAGGGTTTGAGGTCAACCGTGTAGAAACCTCTTGTAGGGTCTTATGGAAGATCCTTGGCCAGTGTGCCAAAAAGTGGGTGCGTTGTGTTGACCCTTGCTCATGAGAGCATAAACGGTCAGCCTCAGTGTAGGTTGTAAAGGTTGAAGGTGAACCTGATTTAAAACCTTAAGTTAGAGGTGAACCATGTGAAACCTCCTTAGTGAAATTCGGTACACTCAAGGGTTGAGTGTAGTTACCGGGAGTGGAGTAGACTTATCGTCGAACCGCTATAAAATGACTGTGTTTGAGATTGTTATTTTGATTGAGTGATTTTCTTTAATACTTCCATATCTGATTATCTACTCACTCCTCACACACCTACACAGTCATATCCATCATGAACTAGATTACATATTGTTTACTCCTTAAGCAGTTTGTGATTGGATCCTCTATCTGGCTTGGAAGCCAGTAAAGTTACATTTGAGTAATCCCGAGAATTGCATGATCATAGGATTAGTGAAGTAGGATTTTTAAATAACTCATAAAAACTTTAAAGTCTTATTCAACCCCCTCTGGGACATATTAGCATATTCCTTCTTCAATTAGTGCGGTCCTCACCACCATCTCAATTGGTATCAGAGCGGGTCTCTCTTTAAGGGCATCACCGCCTAGAGAGTGATCTTGACTGAAGTTGGGAATATGGCCAAAGGAGAGGGCTCATCAGTCACTAGACCTCCAGTATTTGACGGCTCAAACTATGCATATTGGAAGGCTAGGATGCACTACTTTCTGAGATCTTTGGATCATGACGTTTGGGACATTGTTGAAAGTGGATACGTGCCACCAACTGAACAAATCATACTTGACAGTGGCACAATAATCACAAAGCCCAAACCCAAAGAAAAGTGGACAATATTCGATAAAGAAAGGCAAACATCTGAAGCCCAGGCTATGAATGTTATCTACTGTGTCGTGTCGCAGGATATATTCAATCAGATAAGTATGTGTGGGACATCCAAGGAAGCATGGGATTTATTGGAAACAACCCATGAAGGCACAAGCACTGTGAAGCGATCCAAACTTTAACTCCTGACTTCACAGTTCGAAAGTCTCAAAATGGAAGAGCATGAGACATTTATGGAGTTTTTCACAAAATTAAATATAATTTGTAACTCCATGGGTGGATTGGGAGAAAAAGTTTCGTACCGAAAATTTGTAGGAAAATTCTAAGATCCCTACTGGAACGGTTTAATCCCAAGGTTACAGCAATTGAGGAGTGTAGGAACATAGATGAAATGAAAGTAGAAGAACTGGTAGGTTCCCTACAAACTTTTGAACTGCATTTCAAACAATCCTAAAAATCCAAAAACATCGTCCTAAGAACTTCAAAGAAAACAATTCATGAGGACAGTGAAAGTGAAAAGGAAGATGAAGATGAAGAAGTGGCTTTGCTGGCACAAAAATTCAGAAGAATCGCAGCCGTCCTTCTAGAGGGAGAAAGGTGAACTATAAACCTCCTGCAAGCAAATTTGGTCAAAGAGCCAAAGAACCACAATACTACGCCTGTCACGAGTATGGACACCTATCTACTGAATGCCCAAATAAAAAAACTAAGGGCAAGGCTATGACAGCCACGTGGGATGATACTGAGGAGTCAAATTCAGAATCTAGTGACTCAGAAAGCGATGGAGATCAGAAATCATTGAAAATACGCATGGTCTCCACTGCTTCAATCATTCCCACTGAATCTGAGAACGAGAAAGAACAAATAACCACTAAATCATTTTCATCTGACAATGAGGGAACAGAAGAAGAAGAAGAAGAAGAAGAAAAGGACAAGCTACAAGATGCTTACAATCAATTATATATCCATAGCATCAAAGTGGTTAAAAGACTTGGAAAATCTGAGAACAAATTGGATTTGCTGCAAAAAGATTTGGATAAAACTCTAGAAATTAATACACATCTAATCAATGACTTACAGCAATATCACTCTGACAATGATAGACTTGAGAGAGTTAACTCCTTCCTTAAATCCGAGTCCGAGAAATTGAACAGACAGGTTGAGATCTTAAAAGACAAAAATATGCTGCTTCAAAATGAAAATCATACACTCCTGTTTGATCTAAAAGAGTCTAGAAAGACTGCCAAGCAAAACTGTAAGTTTTCCCAGATTGGTGAAAAGCTAGAAAAACTATTGGGAATAGGTAGACCTAGAAAGGACAAAAATGGCTTAGTATATGAGAAAGGCAGAGCTATAACTGGGGATGGAAAACAAATGCTTGAAAACTCTATTTCCTCTAGTAGCAACACAAAGACTAATCAAGTAGTTGAATCAAATAAGAAAATTAAATCTACTACCAGTAAGATCCCTGTCACAAAATGGATAATTAGAGAAAAGAAGAACTGTCTTGTTACTCACTCAAATCACTTAACAGGCAATGACACTAAGTGGTACCTTGACAGTGGTTGCTCAAGACATGTAACAGGTGACATGTCCCTTCTTTCTAAATATAAGAATCTTCATAATGGGATAGTTACCTACGGTGATGGAACCACTACTAAAGTAATTGGACAGGGAATCATAAAAGGAATACAATTACTTGGAAATGAAAAAGCCTTCTGCATAAAAGGTCTAACACATAATCTCCTAAGCATATTTCAAATCTGTGATAATAGGCATGTGGTTAAATTCAACAAACAAGAATACGAAATCCTAAACCAATCAGGAAAATCAGTAATGAAGGGTCATCGCGCAAGTAATCACTGCTACATTATCAGAGCCACAGGAAGGACTGATGCTTAGAAGTACTGAGCAAAGAAGGACGAGTCTAGATTATGCATCTAGATCTGGATATCTGCTGAAATGATGCAATTTTGTTAAGTGTTAAAAGATATATCTGAGGTCTCTCTCCTCAACCTTCTATAAATAAACATGCAAATGTTTATAATTTTTAATGTGAACAGTAAGTGTACATATACTAAAAGTATACTCAAAGGATCGGAAAAAGAAAAACATTCCTCTTCGATATGACTATCGATCTGTTATACCCGATTAATCGATCATGGGCCGATAACATCGACATCACTTCAGAATGAGAAAAGTCACATGATCGGGACTACTATCGAAGCAATTGCCGATAATATCGAGTGAGGATCATCGACATAATTGAAAGTAAGGTCGATCAAATCGAAGACTCCTGCCCGATAAAAGGCGATCGAGCGAAAAATTTATTTCTCTGAAAATTTTCTATTTTGCTCTCTGCTCGAATCCTCGGCCAGAAGACCATCGACGGGTCCCAGAAGCTTCAAAAGAAATGGGTATTATCTTTCCATTCCTTCCACTCCAGAGCCTAATCTCACTTTTGGTTGGGTGTCTTTTGTTGTAATGCCCTGAAAATCGGGGGTCAAGCATAAACTCAACTCCCGAGTTAGTGCATTGAACATGAGTGAGATTAAGCCAAAACAGCATATCATACTCCAGAGACAAGTGAGATAGCAAGCGAAAGACTGTGATAAATATATAAACTATATAAACTGTGGTGAGTCTCCAGAGTGTGATAATGTTACCAGGTTAACTATTTACAAGTACAATTCCAAAATATACCAAATTGAGGAAGTGTAATGTCTTCTATCCCAAATACCATAGCCCCGTCAATGCAATGTCAGGTCTTCATAGACCCGTCAGAGAGTTACATGTAGGAGAACTCCTCCTCAACATCATAGTAGTAGTCCGGCTCTGCTTCATAAGCATCACCATCACCTGCAGCTAAGACAATCTGGTTAGTGTTGCAAGCACCATCCCGTAACGTGGGAGTGAGTGATCAACTCAGTGGAACAATAAAGCATAAGTTAACATGTTATCAAAACAGTCAAGTAGTAATGATAAAGCATTACAGTCAACAATCCTAAGTACTCTTGTTAATGCAAGTATGAAATGCTATCATGATGCATGCCCTCACCAACATACTCCCTCATGCGACACCATCTTACGTCCGTGGTATGCGTTCATCCCTCAGTGCTCCACATCTTCCAGGCACATGCAGTGCGATGATGAGCATGATTACTAAGTTGTTATTAGTCCTTTTCATATAGCAGTATTGGGAAACTAAGGTACCTCCCTTGTATCATTCTCAAACATGATCCATTATAGGGTCGTCAAACCTAGATAATCTCATACGATAATGTGGTTCTAGGGCGCTGCAAAAGCTGTCGGGGCTGTTACATGTAATCGTTACACCACTCCTCCATCACCTTTTTAACGGTTCATCACTAAATTGATACAGCCCTAGTTCATACTCTATTCACCGCGGTAAAATTCGTCACCTCACCGCAAATTCAGAGTATACTCGAGGTCACTACAAAGGGCTGTCAGGGCTTTACACGCAATCGTTGCACCACTCCCCCATCACCTTATCAATGAAGGCTGACAGCACGAATATAGTGTCCCATACCACCATAATTGATCATGAGTCTGGTTGCTCAATGGACACTACAGGGAGGCTCGGGCTGACGCACTCGCAACACCATGAAACCTCAACGTAGGCCGACAGCTCGACCACGATGTCCCATACCACCATGCCCGGCTCATGAGTCTTAGCGGATCGAGGTACCATGGTTAACGGGATTTCACTGGTAAGTTTGGTACCTAAGGTTCAAGCAAAGGCGTCCAAACATGGTGAACATATATAAGATAGATCGGGTTGCTTGACGAGCTCGGCTAGCTCGAGCGCATAACAAGTTGAACGATACGAAGCATATAAGCACTTCGTGTGGCCAGCCACTATCGCCAACCGAAGTACGACTCGGGTTCGTCGAACACATCTCTCGTGGCGACTGAATCTCAACCACGAATTCAGTTTCGTTGCCGAATGCCTGGACTATACAATAGCCCCAATCACATTCAATTACGGAACAGTTAAAGCAGTAATGGATCAAGATTTCAAATCATACAATCAAATATCCAATATTGTCTGCTTAGGGCTGCCAGGGCTGTTGCACGGAATCGCTACACCACTCCCCCATCACCCTTCACAGCTCTTATGGAATACAACTTAAACATATGCGGTACATAGATAAAATCATACAATCAGTTGAGCATGTTATGAAGTACAACATAAACATGAGCTTGTACATATTCAATTCCTAATCGCACAAATATCTAAAGAAATCATATACATAGTTAAAGGAGTTGAGAATCATATCTCAAAACCCTTATACATTACAATTTACTAACTACTACCCATGCAGATATTTCAACAAACACTTTAGACTACATACATCAACATACATGACATATGTTGATCACATAAGTATTAGGCCAAATCCTTTCACTAGGAAGTTGCCCCAATTATAACACACGTGCACCCACGATGGATAGTCATGGCAAGCAGGAATCCAAGTTCCATATTCATTCAGTCATTTCCACAAACACTTGGGCTACACATTTTAACATATATAGCATATAGTGGCCGTGGCGTGATTTAGGGCAAATCCTTTCGTCAAAGGGGTATCGCCTATACAACAATCATATATCCATGACAATTAGTCATGGCGAGCACGAATGCGAATTCTATACTCATTCGGTCATTTTCACAAACACTTAGAATACACTCTTTTAACATACATAACGTGTACTAACAAAAACATGTATTAGGGTGAATCCTTTCGCCGAGTGAGTATTATATATATAGCATGTTCATACAGTAATTAGTCATGGCTAACATACTTTCAAAATTTGTACGTATACGGTATTTTCTACAAATTCGGAGAATACAGTGTATTCAACATAGTTAACGTATAACCGAAAAATGAAACAGACAGCACTTTGTACATGTGCAATTGCATGCAGATCATGAATCTATCATTATCTAAAATTGAAAGCATTGAAAACCATAACCTATACATCTAAAGTCCGCACCTTTTGTCGTAGAATCGTAACGGATTCGATAAGTTTGCTAAGCTTCAGTATACAATGATGTGGCAACCTATAACATGCCTTAAGTTAGTTATTTCATAACTTACAACTATCAAAACCCCAAAACAGGTTAGGGTTAGGGTTTCTTACTTAGAAACGATGTCGGAATCGCCGGAAAAATGATTAGAATGGAGTGGTTAAGCTTGCAGAGCGGCAGGATCAGGTGGCAAGAAGATGCTCCCACAACTCTCACACTTTCTCTCTCTCACACCAAGGGTTTTTCTCAAATTCTTATGGTTGAATGAGAGAGGGTTTAAAGGTCCTTATATAACCTAAAACCTCATCAAAATAGACTTCAGGTCAAGGTATACTTAGGTTATATCCAAAGTGGGTCAGTTTTAGCTCAATGGAGAACTTCTGGCAGCCCCCCTTGAGCCAAAGGTTGGACTTAAGCTCACCAACCTTGGATCTAGGTGAAGTTAAGTTTTCGTTCCAGTCGAATTCTCAGATCACGCGTGGCGGACCAGTTTCAGTTCAACAGTCAGCGAATCTCGATCGGGGATTTCAAGTACACTGCCCTGTATATGAAATTTCTCCTGATCCGAGGGTGTATTTGGGTCAAATTCTGACGGTTTGATTGCTTATATCAGGCCCACAAGTAACAAGTCTCAGATTACTATTTGAGATTTTTATTCATAAAGAAAACCAAGTGTTCTCACACTCCTCGCTCCGGACTCAAGCGAACAGCCGTGGTACACAATCTAGATTTGATTTCCGAGATGGTTATCAAGCCCAGCGAGGCGGTCCTAATTCCATAACTTTGTATTATTCGGACTACTGATGTGTAGTCCAGATCCGATACGGAGTTTCAATGTGCTCCCGAGAGCAACTGGGTAATGAGATTGATCCTAAATTTTAGGGTAACCTAGCGTCAATGATTCTATAAGTTTTGGGTCTGGCAGATCGTATTTAAAGTGATTCAAATGGATTTCGTAGCTAATCTAGTTTAGTACTTAGTTACTTTGTCTCATTTCTAAAGGATTTAGTCCTGAGTGATTTCTGCCTAAGGTGATACTCAGGTCTTTGGTAGTTTGTATAGAAGGAGATTCAAGTTATTAATACTCAACTGAATCGCGCCCTAATTACAACAGGAGAAGGTCCTAGGGCAGGAGAGGCTAATGTTCCAAATATCTTATTCGTTTGGTAGGGTTCCATAAGGGTAATGGTTAAAAGCCCATTTTATTTCTGTATTTACTAGTTACAGCAATTTATAGTTTAAGTATTGTTCTTCATTACCTAAACCTTAAGATTAGTGTCTAACGTAAAAGTACTTAGAAAGATTTAAAGAACGAGGTGGTAAAAGGTGAGATTTGTGCAGGAAAAGGGTTAAAAAGCGATTTTAGATTATGGGATTGGGTTCTGACAAATTAATAAGGTGTTAGGTTCGACCCATTGCCTAAGGACGTCTAAATCCAGGTTGGCAAAAATTTAGGATGTTACAATCTACCCCCCTTAAAATAAAATTTCGTCCCCGAAATTGCCTAAGGGTAATAAGGAAAGATTTAATTATTTCTTTTGCCTAAGACTTATTGATTTCAAGTTTATATGCATGGTAGGGTGTATATTGTGCATGCTAGTCTAGTACATTTTAGGCACTACCCCCCTTAAAACTTATTTCTTTATCCATTTCTCATACCCTGATGGTTTGCTACAATTTATTTCTTTACCTATTTGGAGTCTTGACGACAATTCCCAATTATTTAGAGTAAGATAATTGTTTTCAATGTTTGACCAACACGGAGAGACGGTTATAGTGGGTTTAATCCTGATACGTCGATCATCTACCTGGTCAGGGTAGAAAGCTCATCGTATCCCTTCCTAGACCTGGTGGCTCCTAGTCTTCTGCTCGGCCAAGCAGTGAGTCTATTGGTAGTCGCCCAGGATTGAGAATTGGGTTAAGCTGCGAACGTTTCGTAGTTGTATATTTCAATAACTCCGTAGACCGATCACTCTAAAAACTTAGGGAATGCCCTTCATTGAAAGGCTCAAATGTCCTATTTCTCGGGTTGCCCTTTAGGTCTTGGTCTAGGAGAGTCTTCATCCTAATTTATGTCCATGGTAGTAGTTAAACCTATACTCATTATTAGGCCCTTTCTTTATACGAATTAGTTTAATACTTGAACCCTGATTGATTTCCTTCGATGACTTCATTACTGGCATCCCAAGAAGTTTGAGATCCTATTTCATGACCTAACCTTGCATATAACTGGGAGTAATTTCTTTCGATCCAGGGCCAGTGGGGCAAGGGCCAACCATGCTTTCGCTGCGCCCATGAGTGGGTAGATGTGTATACCTACTTAACTCAACTGGGTTCATAACTTGTCTACCCCCCTTAAAATTGTTTTTATTCTCAGGGTTCAAGATCTATGTCCTAATCCGTATGTCGGAACAATGTGTAATTTAGGACCTATCATTAATATGAAATGGAAAATATATTGGTCTACCTTTCATCAACGATGTATACTATGACATTGATACCTATGGTCATAGAAAGGAGCTAAAGATGATGGGTATTGTGGTTGATTCAGGGACAGGTGTGAGTTTGGGGCAAGATGCCTAATTCTACCAAGGAGTTTTGTCACGGTCCAGACTTACCCTATTTAATCATGTCTAGCTTAACAGGCAGTCTATCTTTCGAAGTTCATATGCACAATACGTATGCCGACATGGCATGTAATTTGGGACCTAATTCCTAACTGTCTGTTGCCCATTTGGGCAATTTCTTAGGCCCGAGCAAAGTATCCCTATTGGCTATATGTTCTTACACTTCTCAAAGACGAAGTTATAAACTTTTAGTTGTAAGTAATAGGGCCAACACGGAAGGAAAGTTGGGTAGTAGGTCTGAGTCGGTAAAGCCGAATAACTAAGTCTATTATTCAATTGGCTTAGCATAACTAATTAGTCCCTTACCTTCCTTAGCCTAAGCAGTAGTCTAGTCTTAATTTAGGAGTAGCGGTAATCCACTGGTTGTAATCCAAAGTCTATGCTTATACACTAGATGATTGCATACCATTGTTAATAGAGAAAATTATTTTATCGTGTAGAGTCAAAAGTTGTCTAATTAGAATTGAGTTGCCTGAAGTTGAATTTAACTACGCCCGAGCATTTCACACATGTTCATACTCGCTAAGAAGATCCTGGGGTTCACATTATTAATTTTTTGGATTTCCTATACAATTAGGTCTGTCAAAATCTAGGAGCACCACTCTAGGTCCAAAACTCCAAGGGCCTATTTGGCCAGTGGTCTGAAATTGTATTTAATGGGCTTGCATTGCTAATCCCTCCTCGGGATTGGGAGTGGCATGGTTAGTAGGAGGGTGGGTGGGGATTAATTTTTTTATAGGCTTTGGAAAATGAGTCTTGTGCTGGAAAGTATGAGATGGGATTTCCAAATCCCATGACGATGAATTTCTAAGTGTAATTTTGAAAGGAAAGCTCGGAATTTACTTTTTATTGCATACATTCCAAACATGGCATTAGAAAACATGGGATACACCCAATCTAAGGACCATACCTTACACATACATTTATTGTTACGTTTGCAATTCTAGCCACCTTAAACTCACCTAATGTAGTTGACCAAACGGGCCCTAAATGTCCGTTGAAGCACACTATGGTATGTTTGTGTTCACAAACAAGGAGGAATGTAGAGAGTTGAAGAAATGAAGAAGATTAGAAGAGGGATTGTTGGGTTTTAGAATCTTGAGCTAAAGAAGGGGGATGTGTAGGCTCCAATGAAACGAAAATGAGAGAGACCACAGCTGTAGGAGGGAGTTTTCGAATGGATAACAACGGTGGTGCACTAAAATGGAAGAAAGAATGATTGGAGGGGCGTTTTCTATTAAAAAATCAGAAACTTTATGGAGAAAGGAGAGCTTGGAGGAGTGTTTGAGAGAGAGGGGGCAAAAAGGATGAGAAAGAGGGGCCCCCACGCAATTTCACGGGCCCCACACGTGTCTAGGGGTTGGGCCGACACCGACCAGCACCGGCCCGACCAGCCAGACCCAAGGGGACCGCGGTCGACTGCGGTGAGCGGGACGCCGCCGCGGTCCTCTGGACTAACCGCGGTGCCGCCGCGGTAGGGCAGTGGCCACCCCCTCCCAAGGTGCCAATGACACCTCAGGTCCACCATGGGTCCCCCCGGATTGCATTGTGTGGCCCACGGCTCCGTTTCAAGTCGTTTCGGGTCATTCCAAGTATGTTTTGATACATAATGGTATTTTACCGATTTTCAACGGCTGGGATTAGGTGGATTGTGATCTAACCCATCATTTGACGGTCTAGAAGTGATTTGGGATCATTCCATGTAATCATTGAGGCCTACGGGTCCAATCTCTACAGTTGATCTTAACCAATTGTGCTATTTGGTGAAATTGGAGAACCTAAGTCTGTTTCTTCATTCCGTCGCTCTCTTCTAAGTCAGAGTACGTTAGAGTGCATCGTGTGACCATAACCCAGGTCCGGTTTAATCCAAATTATGCTCTGATACCATCTTGTAACGCCATGAAAATCGAGGGTCAAGCATAAACTCAACTCTCGAGTTCCAACGCATCACTTATGCAACATAATGAATGATGATTGAATGTTGTCTGTATTAGTGCATTGAACATGAGTGAGATTAAGCCAAAACAACATATCATACTCCAGAGACAAGTGAGATAGCAAGCGGAAGACTGTGATAGATATATAAACTATATAAACTATGGTGAGTCTCCAGAGTGTGATAATGTTACCAGGTTAACTATTTACAAGTACAATTCTAAAATATACCAAATTGAGGAAGTATAATGTCTTCTATCCCAAATACCATAGCCCCATCAATGCAATGTCAGGTCTTCATAGACCCGTCAGAGAGTTACATGTAGGAGAACTCCTCCTCAACATCATAGTAGTAGTCCGGCTCTGCTTCATAAGCATCACTATCACCTGCAGCTAAGACAGTCTGGTTAGTGTTGCAAGCACCGTCCCGTAACGTGGGAGTGAGTGATCAACTCAGTGGAACAATAAAGCATAGGTTAACATGTTATCAAAACAGTCAAGCAGTAATGATAAAGCATTATAGTCAACAATCTTAAGTACTCTTGTTAATGCAATATGAAATGTTGTCATGATGCATGCCCTCACCAACATACTCCCTCATGCGACACCATCTTACGTCCGCGGCATGCGTTCATCCCTCAGTGCTCCACATCTTCCAGGCACATGCAGTGCGATGATGAGCATGATTACCGAGTTGTTATTAGTCCTTTTCATACAGCAGTATTAGGAAACTAAGGTACCTCCCTTGTATCATTCCCAAACATGATCCATTATAGGGTCGTCAAACCTAGATAATCTCATACGATAATGTGGTTCTAAGGCGCTGCAAAGGCTGTCAGGGCTGTTACAAGCAATTGTTACACCACTCCCCCATCACCTTTTTAACGGTTCATCACTAAATTGATACAGGCCTAGTTCATCTATTCACCATGGCAAAACTCGTCGCCTCACCGCAAATTCAGAGTATGCTCGAGGTCACTACAAAAGGCTGTCAGGGCTGTTGCACGCAATTGTTATACCACTCCCCCATCACCTTATCAATGTAGGCCGATAACACGAATATAGTATCCCATACTACCATAATCGGCTCACGAGTCTGGTTGCTCAATGGACACTACAGGGAGGCTCGGGCTGACGCACTCGCAACACCACGAAACCCCAGCGTAGGCCGACATGTTGACCACGATGTCCCATACCACCATGCCCAGCTCATGAGTCTTAGCGGATCGAGGTACCATGGTTAACGGGATTTCACTGGTAAGTTTGGTACCCTAGGTTCAAGCAGAGGCATCCAAACATGGTGAACATACATAAGACAGATCGGGTTGCTTGACGAGCTCGGCTAACTCGAGCGCACAACAAGTTGAACGATATGAAGTGTATAAGCACTTCGTGTGGCCAGCCACTTTCGCCAACCGAAGTACGACTCGGGTTCGTCGAACACATCTCTTGTGGCGACTGAATCTCAACCACGAATTCAGTTTCGTTGCCGAATGCCTAGACTATACAATAGCCCAAATCACATTCAATTACGAAACAGTTAAAGCAGTAATGGATCAAGATTTCAAATCATACAATCAAATATCCAATATTGTCCGCTTAGGGCTACCAAGGCTGTTGCACGGAATCGTTATACCACTCCCCCATCACCCTTCATGGCTCTTATGGAATACAACTTAAACATATGCAGTACATAGATAAAATCATATAATCAGTTGAGCATGTTATGAAGTACAACATAAACATAAGTTTGTACATATTCAATTCCTAATCACACAGATATCTAAAGAAATCATACACATAGTTAAAGGAGTTGAGAATCATATCTCAACACCCTTATACATTACAATTTACTAACTACTACCCATTCAGACATTTCAATAAACACTTTAGACTACATACATCAACATACATGACATATGTTGATCACATAAGTATTAGGCCAAATCCTTTCAATAGGGAATTGCCCCAATTATAACACGCCTGCACCCACGACGGATAGTCTTGGCAAGCAGGAATCCAAGTTCCATATTCATTTAGTCATTTCCACAAACACTTGGGCTATACATTTTAACATATGTAGCGTATAGTGGCCGTGGCGTGATTTAGGGCAAATCCTTTCGTCAAAGGGGTATCGCCTATACAACAATCATATATCCATGACAATTAGTCATGGCGAGCATGAATGCAAATTCTATACTCATTCGGTCATTTTCACAAACACTTAGAATACACTCTTTTAACATACATAACGTGTACTAACAAAAACATGTATTAGGGTGAATCCTTTCGCCGAGTGAGTATTATATATATATAGCATGTTCATACAGTAATTAGTCATGGCTAACATACTTTCAAAATTTGTACGTATACGGTATTTTCTATAAATACGGAGAATACAGTATATTCAACATAGTTAATGTATAACCGAAAAACGAAACGGACAGCACTTTGTACATGTGCAATTGCATGAAGATCATGAATCTATCATTATCTAACATTGAAAGCGTTGAAAACCATAACCTATACATCTAAAGTCCGCACCTTTTGTCGTAGAATCGTAACGGATTCGATATGTTTACTAAGCTTCAGTATACAGCGATGTGACAACCTATAATATGCCTTAAGTTAGTTATTTTATAACTTACAACTATCAAAACCCCAAAACAGGTTAGGGTTAGGGTTTCTTACTTAGAAACGATGTCAGAATCGCCGGGAAAATGATTAGAATGGAGTGGTTAAGCTTGCAGAGCTTCAAGATCAGGTGGCAAGAAGATACTCCCACAACTCTCACACTTTCTCTATCTCACACCTAGGGTTTTTCTCAAATTCGTATGGCTGAATGAGAGAGGGTTTAAAGGTCCTTATATAGCCTAAAACCTCACCGAAATAGACTTCAGGTCAAGGTATACTTAGGTTATATCCAAAGTGGGTCAGTTTCAGCTCAACGGAGAACTTCTGGCAGCCCCCCTTGAGCCAAAGGTCAGACTTAAGCTCACCAACCTTGAATCTAGGTGGAGTTAAGTTTTCGTTCCAGTCGAATTCTCAGATCACGCGTGGCAGACCAGTTTCAGTTTAACGGTCAGCGAATCTCGATCGGGGATTTCAAGTACACTGCCCTGTATATGAAATTTCTCCTGATCCGAAGGTGTATTTGGGTCAGATTCTGACGGTCTGATTGCTTATATCAGGCCCGCAAGTAACAAGTCTCAGATTACTATTTGAGATTTTTATTTATAAAGAAAACCAAGTGTTCTCACACTCCTCGCTCCGGACTCAAGCGAACAGCCGTGGTACACAATCTGGATTTGATCTCCGAGATAGTTATCAAGCCCAGCGAGGCGGTCCTAATTCCATAACTTCATATTATTCGGACTTCTGATGTGTAGTCCAGATCCGATACAGAGTTTCAATGTGCTCCCGAGAGCAACTGGGTAATGAGATTGATCCTAGATTTTAGGGTAACCTAGCGTCAATGATTCTATAAGTTTTGGGTCTTGCAGATCGTATTTAAAGTTATTCAAATGGATTTCGTAGCTAATCTAGTTTAATACTTAGTTACTTGGTCTCATTTATAAAGGATTTAGTCCTGAGTGATTTCTGCCTGAGGTGATACTCGGGCCTTTGGTAGTTTGTATAAAAGGAGATTCAAGTTATTAATACTCAACTGAATCGCGCCCTAATTACAACAGGAGAAGGTCTTAGGGCAGGAGAGGCTAATGTTTCAAATAGTGTCACGCACCAACTCGGAAATCAGGCTCACAAAATTTCCGATCGCCGAATCCGGTGCTGACAACTTCCGTAGTACCCCATTCTCGGCTCCCAGCGCCCATACGCCAGATTCCGATCCTGGGATCCTACAAGGAGGATTTTCAGTATAATTTTTTTTTCCTTTATAATGGAGCATAATCATAAACATACCCAAATCATAAAGGCAACATCATCATCACATATCCACTAATATAATCATTTGAATACAACGCTGAAAGGAAAATACATATATTAAAATCAAAGCTCCAGAGGACAGTTGCATGCTCCAAGCTCAACGCTGTTGCAACCTAACGCCACCTACACGCATCTATCGTGCATAAGCTTATAGAAAGCTTAGAGGGTGGTGGAAGTATGTGTAAGGTAAGTGCTAAGTATCAATAAAGCACATAAATCATACATCATCGGGATAAGCAGAAGTACTAATAAGATCATGAATCATATGACATCAGAGTAAGCGGAAGTGTACTGGTAAGTCCATGAATGCTATCAGCCGTACCAAGGCTTTGCGATGCAAACCATAACAAGACAATAACGGATGCTGAGGATGCAATGCAATATGCAAATCCTGATGAGCCATGAATACCATCAACCTCATCTAAGCCATATAAGTGCAAAAACATAATAACCCAAAATACTAAGTACTGCGGATGTAATGTAATATGCGGTGCGAATGAAATGACTATGCTGGAATGTGAAGTCGGGAGGATAGTACGAAGTATCACAGGCTATGGGGTCCATCATAAGGGACTTCTATCCAAACCAGTCCCATACCTAAATTTGGATAGTCAGACTCAATGTGGTAAACTCCCTGATCTCAGGTTAGTCGCGCGCCCAACCGAAATCGTGGCCATGTGAAGGTACACGTAACAAATAGTTACGCACCACCAGCCCGAGTGGATAGTGAATGAATGAATGAATGGATATGCAATTCCTTCTCAATAAGTCCACATCTCAGTACGGTTGCTCTCTGGGATCATCACCGGGGTCTATTACACTCTACGCCAGCTTGCCGCCCCTATCCAAGCGCACCACTGGGTAAGTGAAAGAGACCTCACTATCCGCCTGCCAATATCGGGCCCGACTCGTCGATAGCGGACCTATTCCTCAAGCTGGTCAAACTCAACCTAGATATTGCCCCCTCTGTAAGTGTTATGGTCTCATGCTTCTTTGGTTGTCAAATTTTGATGTGTCAAAACATCTATCTGTGTCCTGTACTTGTATGATAATTTATATGAATTCAAGACACTGCATAAATACTTCAAGAAGTTACAAGTTGAACTTTTCAAGAAGCTACATGTTGAAGTCTCAAGAAGCTACAATGTTGATGTTCAAGTCTTAAGAAACAACTCATGACTTCAAGACTAATAAGCAATGCATGAAGTAGTTGTTATGCTGATGAAGATCTCAAGTTTGAAGCTACAACAAGTTCAAGATCTCAAGCCTGATATGGTTCAAACAATCTACATTCGTTGAATGGTTGAAGTTCAATGTTCATACGACATGATTCAGGTTTGAATGACCTTAGGTTGACCCTTTAAGTAGGTCACTTTGGATATATAAATCAAATATTTATTTTACATAAGTTTGGTCTATTCTACGACCAGTCCTAGCTCTTGTTCGACCAATCCTGGCATTGGTTCGACTAGTCCAAGAAATTCCACGACCAGTCCTAAGTAGTTGAAGATTTTTCGGAATTTTTGGTACACCCTCGACCAGTCCTAGAGGTCCTTCGACCGGTCGTAGGTGTGGTTTCAACTCGTCCACGACCAGTCGTGAAACTATGACTCAAAGTCCAGCAACGTAATCTATGGTCCTACGACCGGTCAGAGGATCTACGACGGTCGTAGGTGACCCACGACCGATCGTAGGCTACTCACGACGGTCGTGGAACGACTTTCAAAGATCGCGCTTAATTTTTCAAAAATTGTTGAGCTACGACCCGGTCGAAGGTTTCTAAGACCCGATCGTAGGAACGATTTTTGCTTCTATAAATTGAACACGAAATTGAGTTTTCACACTTCAACTTTATTCAATTCAAGAATTTTCAAGTGATCACTCTGAGATAAGTCTGTGTTTATTTTAAGCTACATTGTGCTTATTTAATATTCCTTTTTGCTAGCTTATTTAATTTGATTTTGTTTCTTTATTCCAATCTTATTTGAAAAGAGGAATTATCTTATTCCTTCTTCTTGGAATCAAAATCAAATATAGCTACGCCCAACAAGTTAAATCTAAAATCTATTAGAATTTAGAACCTTATGAATGTGAGTATTAGAAATTGAACTTTGACATTCAATCATCTACTCCGATTGGTTCTCTACCTAGGCCGCTAAGAAAAGGAGAAATCCGGGTATTTTACAATTCTCAGTAAAATTTATTTACTTTGGTTTTGTTTGAGGTTAAGCGAGAAAAATCTCATTGTATTGGTTGTCCGAGGAAAACGTAAAACTCGAGAAAAGAGGGTTTTTGAATTGTGTAAGCCCAAGTGAAAAGACACAATTGTAAAGGTTTTTGGTGAACCTATGAAAACCTATTTCATAGTGAACGCTAATATCCCCTGTGTGAGGATATTAGGAGTGGAGTAAGCTACGTGTGGGCATGTTGAAAGGCAGTTGGTGTACACACAGCGAACCACTATAACTCTTTGCCTTGTGGATTGAATGCTTGCTTAATTTTCATATCTTTTATCATTCGATTGTGTGGAATGTACAAGTGGATGTGAATGTTGTAACTATTTACATTTCAAGCAAGTGTGGGGATTGTTGTAATAATTTAGATCTATATACGCATTTAATTTCAATTCCTAGCTATTTCATTTACTTATACTAAAATTGAGTCCTTGATCCAAAAGATGTTCTAGAAATAAGGTTGTCCTACCATAAGCCCTTTTTATTATGGTGTAAGGTTGTCCTTAGAACTGAATTTGTATCAATCTCTCAATACTTATTTATCAAGGTGATTTAAAATTTAGCATTGTGAATTGATTCATATTGTAAGGATATTGGTTTACTTTATTTCTTTGATTTTATTTTAAATTTGGCATAGTCCTATTCACCCACCCCCCCTCTAGGACATATAGCTTGGCCTTTTTCAAGTGGTATCAGAGCCTAATAGCTCATTCTTGTTGCTTTTTATTTGGATTTATTTCCTGAGCTAACGATCTAAGATATATAAAAAGATGTCAAATTTTGATAGCCTTTCAATTACTAGGCCTCCACCTTTGATGGTTCCAACTATGCCTATTGGAAAGCGGATTGAGGATCTTCCTCAAATCAATGGATGAAAGTGTGTGGTGTCACGGTGATTGAATGGAATCCTCCTATCATGGAAGTAGCGGTGTTGATGGTTCAAAATCTATGAAAATTACAATCGTATTACCAATGGACCACACTTCAAAAAAATGAGAGTAGTGTTAATGCTAAAGCACTAAATGCAATCACTTGCGCACTATCACCGGATGAGTTCAAAAGAATCATATCCTATGATACTGCAAAACAAGCCTGGGATATTTTAGAAATGACACACGAAGGTACATCAATTGTCAAGAAATCTAAAGTCCAACTCCTCACAACTAAATTTGAAGAAATTCATATGGAGGAAAATGAAATGTTTATGGACTTTTACACTAGATTGAATGACATTGTAAACTCAATGTGGGGTCTTGGCGATAAGATCCCAGAAAGTAAAGTGTGTGCAAAAATACTACGCTCTCTTCCTGAACGGTTCAATTCTAAGGTAAGCGCAATCCAGGAACTTTGATCTGATAATATGAAGGTAGAAGAATTAGTTGGTTCTTTACAAACCTATGAATTAAGTTTTAAAGCTCCTAAAGGTAAATCTATTGCTTTGAAGTCATCTAAAAGTATTACTCAAGAAAATTCAGATTCGTAAAAGTCTCAAGATGATATGGCCCCTTTGGCAAAAAAGTTTTATAAGATTTTCAAAAGTAAGAAAAGAGTCGACTTTCAAAAGGCAAATGAAAAGAAACGTTCTAAACCTAAGTCTAAAACTTGGAAGTCATTGAAAGATAGTCAATGTTACAATCGTCAAGAATATGGGCATTTAGCAAACAAACGTCCTAAAAGGACATGAGATCCAAAAGGAAGGGTATGTTGCCTACTTGGGATGAATCGTCGATTCAAGCCTCTTGAATCGAAAATTCAGAACCGAGTCAGGCAAATGAACTTAAGGCCCTTATGACTCTAGCAAGTTTACTTTTTCAGATCACGATGATTCAACAAGTGAAGAAAATTTGGATAGTGATCATGAAAATGATGAAGATCTTCAAGATGCTTACAATGCCTTATATAAGGAATGTTGTAAAATTGTCTTTGTCAAACTTAAACTTCAAAAGAAAAGTTTTTAAACTTAAAGAATGTTTTGAAACCCTTGTTTTAGAAAAATCTCAAATTTGATTGTTTTGAAAAATCAAAGTGTGATCTAGAATTTAAAACCTCCCTAATTGAAAATTTGAAATCGAAAATGAGAAACTTAAAAATGATGTATCTTCTCTTCGAGTTTGAAGGACACATGGAGATATGCCCAAGGTGATCCAAAATTAGAAAAATTATTATCCAGGATCAAGAAAATGTGGCGATCGATCCGGGTTGGGCTATGATAAAATCACATCTCCTAAATGAAGAATACTCCTTCTAATTTTGTGAAAGGAGAGACTTAACTCAAAAGGAAAAGGTACCAGTCAAGTTTTTTCTAAAAATACAAAAACTTTTCAAAAATACAAAATCAGCTATATAAATTTCAAAAATCAGATTCGAAACCCACTAGCTGAAAAAATTGTTGATTTACTTAAGGAGCTATTAAAATCTAACTCAGTAGGTCACTCTTACAACTATAAACAAAAGAAGACCAATTATTCTCCTAAACCCAAAACAGTACTTAAATGGGTTCCTAAGGTTGCCTGTTTGGTTGCTCACACTGCTTTCAAAGCTACAAGCCATTCGAAATGGTACCTAGACAGTGGATGCTCCAGACATATGACAAGCGACAAAGCACTATTCACCGATCTTAAAGATATTGATGGGTCGATCACATTTGGTGATGGTAGCAACCGCAAGATAATTGGCAAAGGTACGGTTCAACTCTATAACCTTCCTTATTTAAAAATGTTTTATATGTTGAGGGTTTAAAACACAACTGTTGAGCATATCTCAAATATGCGATAACAACCATAATGTTAAATTTTCTAATCAAGGTTGTGAAATTATAAATGAAAAGGGTTCTGTAATATTAACTGGTCGTAGAACTTCTGAAAACTGCTATATAGTAAGCAATGGTAGCTCATTTGAACAAACGTGATACATGGTCCATACCGATGAGATGAATTATGGCATAAACGCCTTGGACATGTACACTACCGAAATTTATACAGATTGAGCAAAAGTGAACTAATTAGAGGACTACCTAAGATGCAAAAAGTAGACAAGATTTGTGGTGAATGCCAGTATGGTAAACAAACTAGGAGCTCTCACAAAAAGGTGAACTCCAATATCACCACAAGACCACTCGAGCTGCTCCACATGGATCTTATAGGACCAATAAGAACGGAAAGTCGAGGTGGCAAAAAGTACATCTTAGTTATTATAGATGATTACACAAGATACACTTGGGTTTCATTCTTGAGAGATAAATCAGAAACCCTTGATGAAGTGAAAAAGATTATAAAACGGATTCAAACCGAAAAATGTTCTCAAGTCACAAGAAGATCCGTAGTGATCATGGATCCGAGTTCGAAAATAGCGGTTTTGAGAAATTTTGTAGCGATCAGGGAATATCGCATGAATTCTCTGCACCTAAAACTCCTCAACAAAATGGAATTATCGAGAGGAAGAATAGAGTGCTTCAAGAAATGGGAAATGTTATGTTAAATAGCATGAAGCTCCCTAGAATCTCTCATTTGAAGCGTTGAATACACTGCTACATTATTAACCGTGTTTATATTTGTAAATCTAATAATAAACGGCTTATGAAATGTGGTTTGAGAAAAGCCTTCTCAAATACTTGAGTTTTTGGCGGCAAAGAAGTGCTATATTTTGCGTGACCGTGAAAATTTGGGAAAGTTCGACACTAAAAGTGATGAAGGGATCTTTTTAGGATATTCTTTAAACAGTCGTGCATATCGTGTTCTGAACAACAGGACCGGTGTGATTCAAGAGTCAATAAATGTTGTGATTGACGATCTTTTGAATACACATGTCCCTAGTTCAGATAATGATGAAGTTCTTATACTTGAAAAACAAGAAATTTCATCAAGTGAAACTAATCCAGAATTAAGGACTGTTAAAGATCATCCAACTTCTCAAATACTTGAAACCCTCTCACTGGTGTGCGCACTCGTAGACAATTAGAGGACATATGTAACTACGTATGCTTTACATCCCAGATTTGAGGTTAACGTAAAAGAAGCACTGATGAAAATCGGATTCTTGCGATGCAAGAAGAACTTAATCGATTTGTCGAAATGATGTCCGGCACCTTGTTCCTAGACCTAAAGATAAACATATTATTGGAACAAAATGGATTTTCAAAAACAAATCGATGAACTTGGAAATATTATTCGAAATAAAGCAAGACTAGTTGTATAGGGGTATACACAAATTGAAGGTATTGACTATAATGAAACATTTGCTCCCGTAGCTCGTCTTGAATCAATGGACTTTTTATCTCCATTGCATGTTTTAGGAAGATTAAAATTTACCAAATGGATGTAAAGAGTGCCTTTCGAATGGTGATTTACATGAAGAGGTATATGTTGAACAACCTACTGAGGTTTGAAGATCCTAAATTTCTTGATCATGTGTATCGTCTTAAGAAGGCTCTCTATGGTCCGAAATAAGCTCCCAGAGCATGGTGCAAAAAAACCGACTAAGTTTTTCTTGAGTCATAATTTTCGGATGGGGTGTGTTGATAAGACGCTCTTTGTTAAGAAACATAACGATGATATTCTAATGGTTCAAATATATGTTGACGATATTATTTATGGATCAACTGTACTAACATGATTTGTTGAGTTTGCGGATTTGATGAAGTCTAAATTGAAATGAGCATGGTTAGAGAATTAAACTATTTTCTAGGGTTACAAGTAAAACAACAACACGATGGAATTTTATCTCTCAAACCAAATATGCTCGAGTTTAATTAAGAAATTTGGATTTGAGAAAGGTATAAATTTTGATACTCCTATGAGTACAACTTTGAGACTCTCAAAAGACTCTACAGTGTAATGATGTGGATCCTAAATTGTATCGTAGTTTGATTTGTAGTTTGCTTTATCATTCGCTAGTAGACCGGATATTGCTTTGAGTGTTGGTATTTGTGCTCGTTATCAATCAAATCCTAAAGAATCTCACGTAATCGCTGTGTTAAAGCGGATTATGCGATATGTCGCAAGTTCTACTAAACCTGGTCTCTAGTATCCACATGAGACTAATGTTCAATTATCGGCACGCAGATGCCGATCTTGGGTCGGAAACATTGATGATAGGAAATCAACCAGTGGTAGTTGTTTTACATTGGAAATTGTCTTGTTTCTTGGTTTAGCAAGAAGCAAAGTTCTATATCGCTATCAAAGTGAGAAATTTGAATACATTCTTCTTTGAAATGCATGTACTCAACTTGTTTGGATGAAACGAATGTTAAGCGATTATGGAATCACTCAGATTCTATGATTTTATTTTGTGATAATTCCGGCAATAAATATCTCTAAAAATCCGATTCAAAGCATTCACGTACTAAGCATATTGACATTAGATTTCATTACATTCGTGAATTAGTGGAAGAAAAATTAATATATTTTGATTACATTCCAACCGAGACTCAACTTGCGGACATTTTCACTAAACCGCTCGACAAAAGCAGGTTTAATAAATTAAAATTTGATCTCGATATGTGCAATTTAAATTGAATTTACATGATTTGGTTTATCATAATGTACATAACTATGATATTTTATTTGCTTGAATTTGAAAATTATTTAAAAATTTTGCAAATTTTGAGTCATACACGACCAGTCGTGAGTGTACACGGACCGTCGTCTTACGACCGTCGAACACTTACACGACCGTGAAACTCGGGATTTCACTTTATTTTGGGGATTTTGACTCTTCTTCTTCATTTCTTTTTACTCTCCAACGGTTCTAGCTACGACCAATCGAACCCACCTTCATAGTACTTCAAGGTTAGTGGTTCTTTTGCAGATTCTTGCTATTAGTGTTTCAAATCTCATTCTTGTGGAATCTATTTGGTCGTTCATTGCAGGTTTGGGTTTTTCTTGAAAAATCTGTTTTATTTAAACCCCATTTCTTCCAACTTGTTGTTTCCTTGAAATCCTTCGTGAAAATGGATGCTAGAGGTAAAAAGAAAACTACTCGAGGTCCATCTTCTTCAGATCGCCTTCATTGTATAATGTCATCTTCGCTCTCCGAAAATGATCCTTCTAATGCTCTGGATTTGCGTATGCGCAATGTTATTGTTGAAGCGTCATGTTAATATTAATCACATTGCTTCATTTGGTATCCCTCCTCTGTTGGAATGTGGGATGGGATAACATCTTACATTGGGGTGGAGCTGCATACCAGTCCATTGCCCAATCCATGTTTGCATGTATCCGTGATTTTTCTTTTGAGGATTTAACTTTTAAAGTTGATACTCAAGAAGGATTGTTTTTAGTGGATCGACATTTGATTGCTGACATTATGGAAATACCTATCAATGATGAGAGCATTCCAATTCATATTTTACATGACAGTCTCTCGAATCGAACGAAAAATGCTTACTAGAGATTTATGTAATTTGGATGTTCATTGGACTCATAAAGGTCATGTACTTCCCTCAAGGTATTTGTTACCCAGACACAGAGTACTTCATAGGATATTCATCTCAAATCTTTATCCACGTTCGGTAATAAACCGAACTCACTGCTTTCATGGTTCATGTTTTGCATTCTGTAGTCTCTGGTGCAAAAATATGTCTACCTTCTTTAATTTGTCATTCCATTATTTTGTCTCATCACCATCCTGGACATAGTGATATACCCTTTGGTTATTTATTGACTATCTTTGGCAAATCATATGCTCGTAGCTATGCTCTACTAGAGAAAAACCCATCCATCATTTCCCTTTTAATAATTCCAATATTAACAAGATGAATTTAGAATTGGTGATGGCCAAGTGGATCTTGGTGCTTGCAGTGGTCTTTGAAGCAGGAAATGCCGAAGCTAGTGATCTTCCCGAAGACGTGAATATGGATGACTTATTTGAAGAACTTGAATCGGAATGGTGATGATCCTGATTTTCACCTTCGATTTTGATGAGAGATTGAATTCCCTTCAACAAAGCACGGTGGCTCAAATTGCGTGTTACCCAAGACACGCAATTTTCATATTTACGCAAATATATGAGGCGGATTGCTAAGGGTTTACATAAAATTGATCCATCTAATCCTGCACCCTCTTGGTTCGACTAAATTTTGATGGGTCCAGTAATATTTTTTTTTCTTGAACTTTTCGTGCTTAACTTGACTTTTGAATTATGCACTATGCTCTCTTGAATCAACTCCTATTTTCTTTATTATTGATGCTCTTCTTCCTTTGTCATTTTGTGTCAAAAAGGGGGAGAAGTTATGGAGGCTTTTGATTTATTTGCATTTAATCTTTATGATGTGCTCCTCTTACTCAGGCTATTACTCAGGGGGAGTTAAGCTTCTCAGGGGTAGTTATGGGAGAATGATGCTAGTTATTACTTATCATATCTATATAACTGTGCATGCTTCTCTATTGTGAACTTGTGTTTTGTGCTTCTCTTATGTCTATTGGAAGTATTATTACTTGGGTGTTTTGTCACAAATTTGACAAAGGGGGAGATTGTAAGTGTTATGGTCTCATGCTTCTTTGGTTGTCAAATTTTGATGTGTCAAAACATCTATCTGTGTCCTGTGCTTATATGATGATTTATATGAATTCAAGACACTGCATAAATACTTCAAGAAGTTACAAGTTGAACTTTTCAAGAAGCTACATGTTGAAGTCTCAAGAAGCTACAATGTTGATGTTCAAGTCTTAAGAAACAACTCATGACTTCAAGACTAATAAGCAATGCATAAAGTAGTTGTTATGCTGATGAAGATCTCAAGTTTGAAGCTACAACAAGTTCAAGATCTTAAGCCTGATATGGTTCAAACAATCTACATTCGTTGAATGGTTGAAGTTCAATGTCCATACAACATGATTCAGGTTTGAATGACCTTAGGTTGACCCTTTAAGTAGGTCACTTTGGATACATAAATCAAATATTTATTTTACATAAGTTTGGTCTATTCTACGACCAGTCCTAGCTCTTGTTCGACCATCGGCATTGGTTCGACTAGTCTAAGAAATTACACGACCTGGTCCTAAGTAGTTGAAGATTTTTCGGAATTTTTGGTACGCCCACGACGATCTGGAGGTCCTTCGACCGGTCGTAGGTGTGGCTTCGACTCGTCCACGACGGTCGTGGAGCTACGACTCAAAGTCCAAAGAACGTAATCTATGGTCCTACGACCGGTCGTAGAGGATCTACGACCGTCGTAGGTGACCCACGACCTCGTAGGCTACTCAGGACCAGTCGTGGAACGACTTTCAAAGATCGCGCTTAATTTTTCAAAAATCTGTTAGAGCTATGACCAGTCGAAGGTTTCTAAGACCAGTCGTAGGAACAATTTTTGCTTCTATAAATTGAACACGAAATTCAGAGTTTTCACACTTCAACCTTATTCAATTCAAGAATTTTCAAGTGATCACTCTGAGATAAGTCTGTGTTTATTTTAAGCTACATTGTGCTTATTTAATATTCCTTTTTGCTAGCTTATTTAATTTGATTTTGTTTCTTTATTCCAATCTTATTTGAAAAGAGGAATTATCTTATTCCTTCTTCTTGGAATCAAAATCAAATATAGCTACGCCCAACAAGTTAAATCTAAAATCTATTAGAATTTAGAACCTTATGAATGTGAGTATTAGAAATTGAACTTTGACATTCAATCATCTACTCGATTGGTTCTACATGCACTGCTAAGAAAAGGAGAAATCCAGGTATTTTACAATTCTGTAAAATTTATTTACTTTTGGTTTTGTTTGAGGTTAAGCCAGAAAAATCTCATTGTATTGGTTGTCTGAGGAAAACCAGAAAACTCAGAAAAGAGGGGTTTTTGAATTGTGTAAGCCCAAGTGAAAAAGACACAATTGTAAAGGTTTTTGGTGAACCTGTGAAAACCTATTTCATAGTGAACGCTAATATCCCCTGTGTGAGGATATTAGGAGTGGAGTAGCTTTCTGTGTGGCTGTTGAAAGACAGTTGGTGTACACACAGGCGAACCACTATAACTCTTTGCCTTGTGGATTGAATGCTTGCTTAATTTTCATATCTTTTATCATTCGATTGTGTGGAATGTACAAGTGGATGTGAATGTTGTAACTATTTACATTTCAAGCAAGTGTGGGGATTGTTGTAATAATTTAGATCTATACTTCTGCATTTAATTTCAATTCCTAGATATTTCATTTACTTATACTAAAATTGAGTCCTTGATCCAAAAGATGTTCTAGAAATAAGGTTGTCCTACCATAAGCCCTTGTTTATTATGGTGTAAGGTTGTCCTTAGAACCCGAATTTGTATCAATCTCTCAATACTTATTTATCAAGGTGATTTAAAATTTAGCATTGTGAATTGATTCATATTGTAAGGATATTGGTTTACTTTATTTCTGCTGATTTTATTTTAAATTTGGCATAGTCCTATTCACCCCCCCCCCCCCTCTAGGACATATAGCTTGGCCTTTTTCACCCTCTCTCAGGCGGATAAGGTCACACCCCTTCCCAACCGACCACGACACAGTGGGAGACGCGGCCTCCTGGTATTCGGCCCTCGTGCGCTCATATATCCACTCGGTCTCGAAGTTGGAGTCATCTCCTGGCCACGGAGGTTCAGGGATTTTCACCCAGGGACATCTATGGCGCCCGTATGCTAGAACCAAACATTTCTGGTGTCCCGTCTAGTCATCCACGATATGCCTGTGGAGGCCACGGCCCTGATGTCGCTAGAGTGTACAATGATCAAGTAACATGTATGCGAGATGCATGAATCACACCGTACAAACATGCAGCAATCTCGCGCGTACCATGCGCTCATGTCGGGCACTCCATCTCATATGGAGTCCCGTAAATGTCTCAGCCCAATGGCTCATGTTATAACCAAACATTCCTCATATCAAGCATACATATGATGCGTATGGGTATGAATCATGGAGCTACACTAAGCATGTTATAAGGTGATGAACTATCCTTACAACGCAGATGGGCCTAGACAGCCTACACACAACAAGTATGGGCCTACCAATGGCCCTAGGGAGAGTCGTAATGCGGATATTTAACCAACATTATATTTACAATGTGGACGTCAAACCAACATTGCTCCCAAGGCATAGCCCGCCATATAGGTCAACACATAAAACACGGTGGAATCACCTTCAATGGGCCTTATGTACATCCCATTGGGCCTCGACCCATGGGCCTCTAATACGTCAAATGGGTCTCATAACATGTAACGCCCCGGATTTTTGCCAACCTGGGATTAGACGTCCTTAGGCAATGGGTCAATCCTAATACCTCATTAACTTGTCAGAACTGAATCCCATAGTCTAAAATCACTTTTGAACCCATTTCCTTCACAAATCCAACCCTTCACTACCTTGTGCTTTCAATGTTTCAAAGCACTTTAGCCCTAGACACTAACTTAAACTAGCTAAGTAGTAAAACTTGGATCACTTTATATACAAACTACAAAGGCCTAAGTACCATCTCAGACAAAAATCTTACAGGACTAAATCCTTTAGAAATTAAGTGAGATTTAGCTAGTGTTAAACTAGAGTGCCTGTGAAATTAGCACCAATCACTTTAAATACGTTCTGCAAGACTCAAAACTTGTAGAATCATTGACGCTAGGTTACCCTAAAACTTAGGATCAATCTCATTACCCGACTGCTCACGGGAGCATCTCGAAACTTCGTATTAGGTCCAGACCGCACATCGAAATCCGATTAACACGAAGTTAAGGAACTAGGACCGCCTCACCGGGCTTGACAACCAAATCGAAATCGGGTCCACCGATGTCCCACTCCCGCCATTCGCTCGAGTCCCGGAGCGAGGAGTGTGAAAAACACTATTCCCTTTACAAAATAAATAGGCTGGAATAGTGATCGCACCATTCGCCATTGGGCCCAGCATCAAGATAAGAACTGACAGGCCGTCGAATCGGACATATTACACCCTCGGATCGGGAAAAATTTGTGAACATTTACATGTACTTGGAATTTTGGATTGTGGCCCACCGACCGTCGAATTGAAAGTGGTCCGCCACGTACGATCTGGGAATCCGATCGAGTCGAAAACGTAATCCCACATAGATCCATGTGTGGTGAGCTTAAGTCTGACATTTGGCTCAAGGGGGCCACCGAAACACTCTTTTCGAAATTTGGAACATCGCCGAAATGCTTATAATAGCAAAGTAACCCTTGAACCCGAGTCTATTTTGGGAAGGTTTGAGACTATATAAGGACCTTAAACCCTCTCTCATGGCAGCCATACGAATTTGAGATTTGAGAGAGGGAAAAGAGAGAGAAAGTGTGGGAGTTGTGGGAAGATCTCCTCGCCGCTCTACCCTGCTGCTATCGGTGCTTAACTACCTCATTCTTGCCGCTTTCCCGGCGATTCCGGCGTCATTTCTAGGTAATAAACCCTAACCCTAACCTGTTTGGGGGATTAGAATTGTAGGTTAGGAAATAGCTAACCTATTTCATTCTCTAGGTTGCCAAACTCCCGTATACTGGAAGCTTAGCGAACCTATCGTCTCCGTTACGATTCTACGACAAAAGGTGCGGACTTTAGGTGTATAGGTTATGGTTTTCAACGCTTTTCAATGTCAGATAATGATAGATTCATGATCGCATGCAATTACACATGTACAAAGTGCTTTCCGTTTTCAGTTTCGATTAGAATTGTAGAATTTGGAATTTCACATACTCTAGGTATTCGTATAAAATACCGTATAACGTATTTTTTATGGAAATGTGTTTGACATGTTTATTTGTCGTATGGATATATGACGTATGGATAAAATACTTATTTGGCGAAAGGATTCGCTAAATACATGTTTACTAATAAACACTATGTATGTAGAAATACGGTATTGTAAGAAGTACCGTATACATGTATATTTTAGCGATGTGTTTGTCATGATTAATTGTAGTATAAATATATTATGTGCGTATAAAATATTTGCTTGGCGAAAGGAATCGCTAGTAATACATGTTTGCTTGTATACTCTATGTATGTTGAAATTACGTATTCTAGAAAATACGTATACGAATAAATTTTGGAGATGCATTTATCATGATTATTTTCTTTGTAGTAATATATTATACATGGATAAAATACTCACTTGGCTAAGGGATAGCCCTAATACATATTTTGCTAACATACACCATGTATGTTGTATTAGTGTATTCTAAGTGTTTGTGAAAATGACTGAATGAGTATAGAATCCTCATTCGTGCTCGCCATGACTAATTGTCATGGATTCATGATTGTTGTATTGGCGATACCCTTTTGACGAAAGGATTTGCCCTAAATCACGCCACGGCCAATAGACACCATATATGCTAAAATGTGTGGCCCAAGTGTCTGTGGAAATGACTGAATGAATATGGAACTTGGATTCCCGCTTGCCATGACTATCCGTCGTGGGTGTATGCGTGTTATGATTGGGGCAACTCCCTAGGGAAAGGATTTGGCCTAATGCCTATGTGATCGACATATGTCATGTATGTTGATGTATGTTTAAGTGTTTCTTGGAATGTCTGAATGAGTAGTAGTTAGCAAATTGTAATGTATAAGGGTGTTGAGATGCGATTCTCAACCTCTTTTAACTATGTGTATGATCTCTTTGGATTGTTGTGTGATTAGGAATTGAACATGTATAAACTCATGCTTGTGTTGTGTTTCATAACATGCTCAACTGCTTATGATTATAACTATGTAATGCATACGTTTAAAATTATATTTACGTTGTATGATCCGTCATGGGTGATGGGGGAGCGGAGCAACGAGTGCGTGCAACAGCCCTGGCAACCCTAAACGGATAATATTATACTTTGATTGTATGAGTGAAATCTTGATCCATTACTGCTTTATCTATCTACAAGTTATCATGTTTGGGGCTATAATTATAGTCCAGACAATCGGTACCAGAATTGAATTTGTGGCTGCGATTCATTTGCTACGTGAGATGTGTTCGACGAACCCGAGTCGTACTTCGGTTGGCGATAGTGGTTGGCCACGCGAAGTGCTTATGCACTTCATGTCGTTCAACTTGTTGTGTGCTCGAGCTAGCCGAGCTCGTCAAGTAACCCGATCTGTCTTATGTATGTTCACTATGTTTGGTCGCCATCTTGCTTGAACCTAGGGTACCAAACTTACCAGTGAAATCCTTTTAACCATGGTACCTCGATCCGCTAAGACTCATGAGCCGGGCATGGTGGTATGGGTCACCGTGGTCGAGGCCGTCGGCCACGCGGGCCACGTGCCTCCCCGTAGTGACCAGTGAGCAACTAGACTCGTGAGCCGATTATGGTGGTATGGGACACTATATTCGAGCTGTCGATACTTACGGCGAGAGTCGAGTATGGTGAGACTTGTACTCGTGCTGACGGGCGACGAGTCCTCTGTAGTATCTTTGAGTATACTCGAGGTCCGTGATTGGCGACGAGTCTTTTCACAAAGAACAGAGTATGAGTTGAGCCGAGTACGGTGAGACCGTACTCGTGAGTCGACGGCTGCTAGTGATTAAGCCGAGTATGGTGAGACCTGTACTCGAGCTGACAGTCAGCAATTGAGCCGCATACGGTAAGATCTCAGATCCGTCGACGGTGACGAGCCCTTTGTGATGCCTTCGCTACGCCTCTCAAACCATAATATCGTATGAGATTAACTAGGACTGACGACCCTAGAATGGATCATGTTTGGAAATGATACAAGGGAGGTACCTTAGTTTCCCAATACTGCTATTTGAAATGGACTAATAAAAACTTGGTAATCATGAGCATCATCGCACCGCATGTGCTTTGTAGATGTGGCACACTGAGGGAGTAAGCATTCGTGAACGTAAGATGATGTCACATGAGGGTGGTTTGGCAAGGGCATACAGCATCATGTCATTTCATTTTCGCACTTAACAAGAGTAGTTAAAAATGTTTGATTTGTACTGCTTTATCATTACTACTTGATTGAATTGATAACATGTTAACCTATGCTTTACTGTTCTACTGAGTTGATCACTCACTCCCACGTTACGGGATGGTGTTGTACACACCAACCAGATTTGTTGAGTTTCAGGTGGTGGCGATGCTTGTGAAGCAGAGGCAGCCAGGACTACTACATGATGATAGGAGGAATTCTCCTATCTCAGTATCTTCTCTGCAGTCAATGAAGACCCGATATTGTATTGACGGGGCTATGGTACATGGGATAGGAGGCATTACACTTCCTCACATTTGATACATTTTAGAACTGCACTTGTATTTATTTAACCTTGTAATGTTATCACACTCTGGAGACTCATCATAAGTTATATATTTTATCTATCTATCACAGTCTTCCGCTTGCAAATTTAACTATCTCTGGAGTATGATATGCTGTTTTGGCTTAATCTCACTCATGTTCAATGCACGAATACAGTCAACATTCAATCATCATTCATTTTGTTGCATAAGTGATGCTCTGGAACTCGGGAGTTGAGTTTATGCTCGACCCCCGATTTTCAGGGCATTACATAACATGGGCCCTATGCACACCACAGTGGGTCTCAACCCATGGGCCTTTATACATCACAATGGGTCTCGACCCATGGGCCCTAAGATACACCCAAATGGGCCTTATAACATGGGCCTTGCATTCATATCAAGGTAGGCCTCAACAACGGCCACAAATACATTTAGATGGGCCCCATTGCATGGGCCTTAAATACATAACAGGTGGGCCTCAACAATGGCCACAAGTACTCATCCAGGTGGGCCTCAACAACGGCCATAAATACACATCAAGGTGGGCCTCAACAACGGCCACAAGTACACATCAAAGTGGGCCTCAACCACATACCAAGGTGAGGGTCCACTTGAACTATGAATCTGTCTTATTTTTAGTCTCAAGCCCTTAAGATAAGCACGCTAAGTGGTTGGACAGATTGGATGCAACACATTCATCATGGTGAGGTCCACAAGAAGGCCCACCATCCTGTATATATATATATATATATATATATATATATAATATATATATATATATATATATATATGTAGTATGTATGTATAATATAATATATAGTATATATATACAATACTACATATAAAATATAATATAATATTATATATATATATACACACACACACGCACGTATACACGCACACATGCATACACACATGCGCACACACACGCTCACACACATGTGCACATTTACACACACATGCACACACGTGCACACTCACACACACATGCACACACGTGCAGCAGGGAGGGTCCCACCGTCCAGGTGGTGGGAGTGCAGTGGAACACATACATCGTAGTGGGCTTCCACCGTCCGCCTGGACGGTGGCAACAAGGCACACACATCACTGTGGGTCCCATGTGGGGCCCACCATAGCGTTTTTCTTCCATCCAATCCGTTCATAAGGTCAAAAACACACTGGAAGAAGGGGGAAAACAAATTCCAGCTTGATCCAAAACTTCTATGGACCCCAAATGGGTTTCAACGGTAGAGTTCAACCCCTTGTTTCTTGTGATGTGGGCTACCTGAGCCATGGATCAGGCTGATTTTCGGAGGGGACCCACCTCAAGGGGTGGTCCACCTCATGGACGGTGTGGATACAAAATATACATCATGGTGGGGTCCACGGCTGGAGCTGTGGGACCCTGCCCGTTTCACGCCTGACGCCCAAAGTGTCTCTCTCTCTCGCTTTCTCTGATAAAGAATACAGCCTGGCGTGCTGCCGCTTTGTTGAGTTATATATATATATATATATATATATATTTAAAATCCCTGTTTTCTAAGGTTTTCATGCGTGGGGGTCCACTTCAGTCAAATCCACCTCGGCCATTAGTTTCCATGGCCCATAACAAGTCCATCAAGCCCAATATTGGGCCTGTTTCGGCGTGTAAAAAGAATCTGGAGGACTTTAAACGGTGGAGATCATTGATTGCTAAGGTATGGCCCACCAGAAGACTAGATCAGTCCCATTTTTCGGCTCAACGCCTAAAATGGTCTGGGAAAAATGGTGGACGGCTTGGATTGAATACATACATCGAGGTGGGGCCCATACACATGGTCCACACAAAAGTAAGCTAATATTTGTGTTTTTCACCAAACGTCCAGCGTCTGGACATTTTTGGGAAGACAAATGCATGGAGGTGGGCCCCGTTTAGGTGGGCCGCCAAAGGGTAGGTGGGGTGGGTACAACACATACATAAAGTGGACCCCACCTATGGATGACTTGGGTATAATACATACCTCAAAGTGGGGTCCGTCCAAGTGGGCCACATGGCCAAATCATCATACAAAAAAATAATGAAAAAGAAAGGGAGAGAAAGAGAGAGATGGAAGACCGAGTGATGGAGGGACCCCGGTACTATGGGCCCTCCCTTTCATGATCTACAACATACATCAAGTGGGTCCCAATATATGTGGGCCCATTAAATCAAAATCCAACGGTGGAAATTTCTTCTCCACTAAAATAGACGGTCATGATGACCTCTATTCAAGCTAGAAAAGTAAACATCATGATGGGGTCCATGGAGAATGGCCCCATCATGGAATGATATTGATAATCAAGGTGGGCCATCGGCCACATCTTAGGGTCCAAGGTGAGATCCACACCATTGATCGGTAGGCTTCACTTGGCCCATCATAAAAATATGAAAAACTAGCCTATAAGAGCACCCACCGGTTGATCTCTTCGGTCCGTTGGAACGCCACCCGCCTTGTGCTCCTCTTTAATGGTGGAGATGGGAAATGGATGGTTAGGATGAGAGATCTTGGGAAGGGAAAGTGGGCCACACAAAAATCACTTTTCTCTCTCACATGGAGAAGCTTGGACGTGGGTTTCTTGCTTGGGTTTGGGATGGTTGGGAAATGTGAAGGGAAAGAGAGGGAGAGAGAGAGATTGTAAGGAAAGGGAGTGATGGGTGTGATGGGTGAAAGGGTGTGAGTGATGGGTGAGGTGATGGATTGGTGGACTTTTGTGGTTGCTTTACTTATGGAGAAAGGAAGCATGGTTTGCTTTGTACTTGACATTGAAGTGATTAATTAATTGATGTGATTGATTTGATTGATGGAATTGATTTGACATTATGTAGAGATTCTCTTGGGATCGAGAAAGCGCGGCGTTTCTTTGAAATAAACACCGACTCACATCTTCTGGTCAGAGTATCGGATTGGTGCATGAGTCGCGGCGTTAGAACCGCAGCGACGGTGCGGTCGCAATGATACAGGTCTCAGATTAAACCAACTCGAAGCTAAAGGATATGACTTACGATCGATTGCAATGTCGATTATCAGTCGCGGATAGCCGGACTTCGACGGAAATGATCACAGGATTCATCGGAACAATACGAACTAGGATACGGGTCTTACAAGGGGTTCCATAAGGGTAATGGTTAAAAGCTGATTTTATTTCTGTATTTATTAGTTACAGCAATTTATAGTTTAAGTATTGTTCTTCATCACCTAAACCTTAAAATTAGTGTCTAATGTAAAAGTACTTAGAAAGATTTAAAGAACGAGGTGGTGAAAGGTGAGATTTGTACAGGAAAAGGGTTAAAAAGTGATTTTAGATTATGGGATTGGGTTCTGACAAATTAATAAGGTGTTAGAATCGACCCATTGCCTAAGGACGTCTAATTCCAGGTTGGCAAAAATTCGGGATGTTACATTCATTCTTTTGGTTGACCACCCTTACCTCTGCCTGTCTCTTACACTGAAAAATCATGAACAAAGGAAAAGGTAAGTCTCTTTCTCAGTCTTCAAAAGGGAAAGTGAAACAACCTAGTTTGCATCAACTCACTCCATCGGTGAGACATCCAGCCACTGTTGTTGAATGTCTGGTTCTCAACAGTGTCATTGAGTCTTTTGGCGTGGACCTCTTTCTAGAAGTAATAGGATGACAAAATATTCTGAATCTTGGTGGTACCTATCAAATTGTAGTAGTCCATGACTTCCTCAGTAAAAGTCATGTTATTTGTGACGATCCATCTTGTGTTCAAGTAAAATTATTACATTACTCCAAGCACATTACTCCCATCACCTTGAGTCACCTTTTAGATCTCCAAGTCACTTGTATTCCTGTTACCAGTCGAAATCTAAATGGTCTTGGTGTTTGGGGCGAGATAACCCTTGCACTATGTCAGGGAACTACTATTTCTTGGAACGATGATAATTCCCTTCATATTAATCATCTTGGACCCACTTTTAAAATCCTTCATGACATTTTTGGGTCCAATGTCTATCTGTGTGATGTGAACAAGAATCATCTACCTCCCTTTGTGTTAAATGTTTTGTATGATGTATATCAGGAAGTTCAGGTGTGCCTTCCAACACTTCTTCTTAAACAACCAATTCGGGTCATTCAAGGAAATCATCAGGATACACTAGCTTTTCCTGTACTCATCTGTAAATTAGCCCATCATATTGGTATTCCTGTCTCATCTGATAGAGTCTATCCAGAGAAGTGGTTTGACAGTGATTCGATTCAGGTGGCACAACAGTTTTGTCTTCCTTCAGTTCTTCCTGAGAACAGTGCTTCCCTGCAGTCGGCTGCTCCATATGCTCCTTCGTCATATCCATGGGGATCTATGTAACGATTCGAAAATTTTCGTGCAATGGCCCGAGTACCACCTCAGGCAGAAATCACTCAGGATTAAATCCTTTAGAAATTTGACAAAGTTAATGACGTGCTAAACTAGATTAGCCATGAAATCCGTTTGAATCGTTTTAAATACGATCTACAAGACCCAAAACTTGTAGAATCATTGACGCTAGGTTACCCTAAAATCTAGGATCAAACTAATTACCTGACTGCTCTCGAGAGCACTTTGAAACTTTGTATTAGGTCTGGACCACACATCGGGAGTCCGAATAATACGAAGTTAAAGACTTAGGACCGCCTCGCTGGGCTTGACAACCATCTCGGAAATCAAATCCAGACAGTGTCCCATGGCTGTTCGCTTGAGTCTGGAGCGAGGAGGGTAAGAACACTTGGTTTTCTTTATAAATAAATATCTCAAATAGTAATCTGAGACTTGTTACTTACGGGCATTTTGTAAGCAACCAGACAGTCAGAATCTGACCCAAATACACCCTTGGATCAGGAAAAAATTCATATTCATAGCAGTGTACTTGAAATCTCTGATTGAGTTTCACCGACCGTTGAACTGAAACTGGTCCGCCACGCATGATCTGGAAACCCTACTGAAATGAAAACTTAATAGTACCTAGATCTAAGGTTGGTGAGCTTAAGTTCGACCGCACGCAGAAAAGAGGCCGTCAGAAGTCCTCCGTTGAGCTGAAACTAGCTCGCTTTGGTTATAACCTAAGTATACCTTGATCTTAAGTCTATTTTAGTGTATTTTTAGGCTATATAAGGACCTTAGAACCCTCTCTCTTCCAGCCATACGAATTTGAGAGAAACCCTAGGAGAGAAGAGAGAAAAGAGAGAGAAAGTGTGAGAGAAGTGGGAGAACCTCCCTACTGCTTTCCCCTGCCGCTCTACAAGCTAGTCTTATCACTTTCCCGGCGATTCCGACTTCATTTTTAGGTAACCCTAACCCTAATCTGTTTTGGGGTTGTGATGTTTGTAGGTTATGAAATAGCTAACCTATTTCATTCTATAGGTCACCAAACTACCAAATACGAAGGCTTAGCAAACCTATCGGATTCGTGACGATTCTACGATAAAAGGTGAGGACTTTAGGTATATAGGTTATGGTTTTCAACGCTTTCAATGTCAGATAATGATAGATTCATGATCTGCATGTAATTGCACATGTACAAAGTGCTGTCTATTTTCTGTTTCGATTAAAGACGAAGAATATGGAATTTTATATATTCTAGGTATTTGTAGAAAGTACCGTATACGTATAAATTTTGGAAATGTGTTTGCCATGTTTATTTCCTGTATGAACATATGATATATGTGTAAAATACTTATTTGGTCAAAGGGCTTGCCCTAATACATGTTTTGCTACTATACACTATGTATGTTGAAATAGTGTATTCTAAGTGTTTGTGAAAATGCTTGTGAGAGTAAGTGCTTGGCTGATGGTGCCTTAGGTAGGTGTTGAGATGGGATTCTCAACTACCTTAGAGACGTATATGATTTTCTCCATGTTGGTTGTTTAATTTAACCACTTACTTATGAAATATATGTGTTTGTAGTTCTTGTTTACTTTGTACTTTGTAACATGTTTTATGACATGTTTGTTAACATGCTTGAATTATTTTGCTTATTATGCTTTGCTCCACGTGCTTTGAATAAGGATTGATTGCGATTGGGACTATGTTTATAGTCCAGACAATTGGTACCAGACTTGAGTTCGTGGTTGAGATTCTTTTCGCCATGTAGGATGTGTTTGACGAACCCGAGTTGTACTTCAGTTGGTGACAGTGGTTATGCCACGCGAAGTGCTTATACACTTCATGTCATTCAGTTGATTGTGCGCTCGAGCTAGTCAGGCTCGTCAACTAACCCGATATGTCTAATGTATGTTCACCATGTTTAGACGCTACTGCTTGAACCTAGGGTACCAAACTTACCAGCGGAATCCCGTTAACCATGGTACATCGATCCGCTAAGACTCATGAGCCGGGCATGGTGGTATGCGACACCGTGGTCGAGCTGTTGGCCTACGCTGGGGCCACGTGCCTCCCCGTAGTAACCAGTGAGCAACCTTGACTCGTGAGCCGAATATGGTGGTATGGGACACTGTATTCGAGCTATCGGCCTACACTGATTGGTGACGAGCCCTTTGTAGTGACCTCGAGCATACTCTGAATTTGCGGTGAGGCAACGAGTTTTGCCGCAGTGTATAGAGTATAAACTCGACCTGTATCCAATTAGTGATGAATCATTAAAAAGGTGATGGGGGAGTGGTGTAACAATTGTGTGTAACAGCCCTGACAACCTTTGCAGCGCCCTAGAACCACACTATCGTATAAGATTATTTAGGTTTGATGACCCTAGAATGGATCATGTTTGGGAATGATACAAGGGAGGTACCTTAGTTTCTCAATCCTGCTTTTTAAAATGGACTAATAACAACTCGGTAATCATGCTCATCATCGCATTGCATGTGCCTGGAAGATGTGGAGCATTGAGGAATGTAAGCATGTCGCGAACATAAGATGGTGTCGCATGAGGGACTGTGTGGTGAGGGCATTCATCATGACTGCATTCATACTTGCATTAATAAGAGTAGTTAGGAGTGTTTGATTGTACTGCTTTATCATTACTGCTTGACTGAATTGATAACATGTTAACCTATGCTTTATTGTTCCACTGAGTTAGCTACTCACTCCCACGTTACGGGACGGTGTTGTACACACCAATCAGACTCTATCTTAGGTGCAGATGAGGTGACGACTCAGGAGGCTGAGCTGGACTACGACGAGGACCAGGACGAGTTCTCATTCATGCAGTACTCTGGTGGCTTTGACTAGATTGCCGGATCGATGGGATTTACAGGGCTTATTTCCTTAGTTGTACTTTTGACCTTTTGTTCATAAAACAGATACATGTATATGGTGACTCAGTTGGGTTCAATTTCAGTCTTCTACTTGCCTTTTTATAATTGATCTGGAGTATGAATTACTGTTTCGGTATAATCTCACTCATGTTTAATGCACTAACATAGACAACATTCAATCATCATTCATTATGTTGCATAAGTGATGCGTTGGAACTCGGGAGTTGAGTCTATGCTCGACCCTCGAATTTCAGGGTGTTACAATCCAACCGAATGACATTGCTAAGTCCAGAGTCTATCACAAATCGCCAAACTCATCACCTTGAATGTCACCTTCTGAATGGTATGGCGAGCATGGAGGAATGACTTCACAATTGTGAGAGATGTCTCACCGTGATTGAAGAAAAATTCGACTCTCTCCAATAAACAAATCAGCAAGTAGTTGACTTACTCACACGTGGTGATTCGCGAAGATGGTAGAAGCTGGTTGTGCTATTTGAATATCATTTTTTTTGTGGGCTTGGTGTTTTTACTGGGATAACTGTTAATTTGCTGCCAATCTTGAGGCAGTCTATTTCGGATAATTGGCTAACTTTGGTTTCATTTCGAATATGGCTGAATAGAATTCATATCATTAATGTTATATTTCTGTTTTTGAGCTCCCTGGTTTATCAAGTTATGGATTGCATATAATTAAAAACTGCTATATAACTACTCTAAAATGCATCCATAGGTTCTGAAATTGATGTTTGTTTAAATTGTATTACCTATTAAACATCACTTAATCTGCTTCTACCTGACGGTTCTCCCAAGCAATTCACTCTTCAGTCAATATCACCTGAGATATCTTTGTCAATGACTGACAAAAAGGGGGAGAACATTTGCAAACACCCCGACTAGAAAATTGTGTATCTATCTATGTTGTTGCAGGTGTTAGGGGGAATAGCCGCAACAAGCACGGGGGAGTTGGAGTTTAGAAGAAAGGGGGAGCAGCTACTGGTTGTGTACATGGGGTAGAAATTGTAAAATTGTGTAAAAACATGTACACACAATTTAGGGTGTGTTTGTCTAGAACATTCTAGGGTGTTTTGGGGATTTTGCCACGTAATTGACAAAGGGGGAGATTAAAAGTGCCTTGGTTTGTCAAGTTACGTGAGTGTTGAGTCAGAGTGTCTACAGAGCCTGATAGGAAGATCAATTCAAGCGTCTGCCTCAACCGGATGTGTGCAAGCTCGTCACAGGTAAAACTAATGCCTCACATCCCATGTCCCAAAACACCAGGTGAAGAAAACCCTTAAAAATAAATTAGAAATCATAGGGTTTTAAGGTGAGAAATTTTTTTTCAAAATAGAAAAATTTCTAAGTTTTTCTTACTTGTTGATTTTATCAGAACACCCTCGATATGATCGACCTTCTCTGTCGATGTCCTCGATACCTTAATCATATTATCGATGTGAGGACCAAAAGTGTCAAACAACTAAATATTCATTTGGACAGATTTATCGATGTATCGATGCACCTATCGATATTATCGATATAAGCAGTAAATATGTCCAGCAACTTCACAACATATCTGGACGAATTATCGATGTATCGATACACCTATCGATATCATCGATATTCAAATCTCGAGTTCATCAAGAGTGACTTGATAAGATCGACAAGCAGATTTCGAGCGCCCCTGTTTTTTAATAAAAATCTCAAATTCCTTCGATATATCGATGCTCTTCCGATTTGATCTGAAATCAAATATCGATAACATCAAAAGTCCATCGATGATATCAATCGAGGGCGCGAATTTCTTATAGCAGATATTTCAGGTTATTTTTAACTATGATCGGGGGGCCTTCGATATAATCGATATTCAAATATCGATGATATCGGCACCAGGTCGATTGCATCGAACAAAGTCATAATCTGTCTAGCAAGCTTAAAGACAAATCAGCTGGGTTTATCGATGCCTCGACTCTGATCTCGATATCATCGATATTCAAATTCTGATGATCTCGATGGTTCCCCGATCATTCATGAAAACCTGAAATATTTCAAGGTCAAGTCTCTCTCATTTTTCAAGTGTCGATGGATCGAACCTGTCATCGATGGAATCAGAGTTCGAAATCCGATGACATCGACAATAGTTTCGATTCATCGACCAATTGGCAAAGTGTTTTAAAAGCGTATAACATTGAGTCCGAGTCATCGAGCAGACCATCAATGCTATCGAGAGTATACGCTCGATAATATCGAACTCTATCATAAATGTGACCGTTTTATATCCGTTGGAACTTTTTGCCTATATATAGAGGACTTGTCTTTTGTTGCTGTAAGAGAAAGAGAGAGAGCTTTTGTGTGTTTCAACTTACATCTTATACCATAAGCCCTTTCTATCAAGGGAGTTCATCCTCCAATCCACCCTCACCATTGACATTCAATGAGTGGATTAGGGAATGAACTTTCGCATTCAAGGATCCTCCAACTACTACCTTAATGTCAAATCATTAAGCTGGGATGCCTTGAATGCCTTGATGATTGGAACTACTTTATCTTCCTTATAGGAAAATCTTTAGAGAGTAGGACTCCATCATAACCTTGACCCAACCCGAAGCTGAGTATTGGTACATCACTCTATGTTATGGATCAAGGGAGCAGAAGACTCTTCATCAATAAGGAGGAGGAGATCTTCGGCAATGTGCTAAACGGGACTCATCAGCTTATTTATAAGTATCCAGAGTCTAAGAGGACACTTGTGATCATTCCTTTCTAGGATTGAGTCTTAAGTGGTTCTCACCCTTTGAAGTCCTCAAGGAGGCCTCCGGTGGGAGTTTACGTGGTGGGTGCGTTGTGTGGACCCTTGCTCTGTGGAGAGCATAAACATCTGGTTAGGAGTGAACTAGTAAAACTCTAGGTTTTAGGCGAACCTGGTAAAACCTTAGGGTTTGAGGTCAACTGTGTAGAAACCTCCTGTAGGGTCTTATGGAAGATCCTTGGCCAGTGTGCCTAAAAGTTGGTGCGTTGTGTTGACCCTTACTCGTGAAAGCATAAACAGTCAGCCTCAGTGTAGGTTGTAAAGGTTGAAGGTGAACTTGATTTAAAACCTTAGGTTAGAGGTGAACCATGTGAAACCTCATTGTAAAATCCAGTACACTCAAGGGTTGAGCGCGGTTACCGGGAGTGGAGTAGACTTCTCGTCGAACCACTATAAAATGACTGTGTTTGAGATTGTTATCTTGATTGAGTGATTTGCTTTAATACTTCCATGTTTGATTATCTGATCACTCCTCACACACCTACACAGTCATATCCATCATGAACTAGATTGCATATTGTTTACTCGTTAAGCAGTTTGTAATTGGATCCTGTACCAGGCTTGAAAGCCAATAGAGTTACATTTGAGTAATCCCGAGAATTGCATGATCATAGGATTAGTGAAGTAGGATTTTTAAATAACTCATAAAACTTTAAAAAGTCCTATTCACCCCCCTCTAGGACATATTAGCATATTCCTTCTTCAACTAGTGCGGTCTTCACCGCTATTTCATGTATGGCCTAATAAAAAGATTGGATGTCAAATAAATAGTATAGTGGGCCTTAGGAGGATTTTAATGATGCATATTCAATCATTATTGTTTTCCTATGGTGTGGTCCACCTGAGATTTATATCCCTCTAATTTTTGGGATGAAGCACTAGAATGATCTGTAAAAATGGATGAACGGAATGGATGAAACACATACATCATGGAGGGGCTAACAGAGCACCGACCAGGGAGTAGCCAATCCGTCTCGAGTCAGGGGGATGCGGATTTCCTGCGAAAGGTTTTCGCGGGAAGTTCCTGCGTTGGAAACTTAGGTAGGGCCTACTGTGATGTTTGTGAGAAATCCAACTTGTCCATCCATTTTTTATAATCATTTTAGGACTTGAGAGAAAAATTGAGAAGGATCCAAGACTCAAGTGGGCCGCAATAAAGGAAAATGTGTACAGGGAAATTCCTGCCATTGAAACGTTCCTGGGGTAGACAGTGATGTTTATATGCCATCTATACCGTTTATAATGTCATTCATACTGGGATGAAATGAAAATAAAAATATTATCTTGATTCAAAGCTTCTGTGGCCACACAAATATTTCAACTGTTGACGTTCAATACTCACATTTTGGCCCACCTGAGTATCAGATACAGTTCATTTTTGTCCTTATGTCCTAAAATGAACTCACAAAACGGATGAACGGAGTGGATTTCTCACAAACATCACGGTAGGCCCCACCTAAGTTCCAAGCGCAGGAACTTCATGCGAAAGCCTTCCGCGAGGAATCCCCATCCGAGTCAGGGACGGGATTGGGAAGCGGATTGGCTGGTGTATTGACGTAAGCAAGTTCTGTGGGTCCCATCATGATGTATTTGTTATATTCAAACCATTCATCCATTTTGTGAGCTCGTCGTAAGACTTGAGTTGAAAAATAAGACATATATAAAGATAAATTGGACCACACTGCAAAAAGCAGTAGGAGTTGAACGTGTACCATTGAAACCCTTTTGGGGTCAATATGAAATTTGTTTTTCCTCTTCATCCATATATTTTTGACCTTATGAATACATTATATGGAAAATAAACGTTATAATGGGCCCTGCAAATTTTTTAATGGTGAAAATCATTATCTCACTGCTACTTTTGGTGTGGTTCATTTGAGTTTTGGATATGATTCATTTTTTAGATAATGCTCCAAAATAATCTTGAAAAATTTATCAACGGTGCAGATATAATAAATACATTATTATAGGCCACGTAACTTTGATCTCCTTTGAAACCTTCATACAAGGTGGACCTCAAGGAGCGTCTTCGCATGACACGTATCCACGTATCAACGGATTGGCTACTCCCCCAGCCACTAGCCTGGTGGGTGATGGTCAGTGCTATGAGGCCCCATGATGTATGTGTTTCATCCATTCAGTTCATTCATTTTTTACATATCATTTTATATCTCTATCCTAAAAAAATCCACCACACTTATACATACAAATCATTAATTTGCAATCTATATTCATGAATAATGATATTTTAATTTTCTATTAAGTATTTTATAGTTTATTTGAATTAAATAGAATAATTTTGTTTTCATTTAATAAAAAATAATTTCTTTATAATGTAAAATATTTCCAAACAGGAGATAGGGACAAATGTGTCAAATCAACATATTTCAGACAATTCATATGTTTGTTAATAAACAGATTGTTTCAAATTCAGTACTTAATTTTCAGACTTCAGCCATAATTACCAAACAAGTTTTTTTTACTTCATATTTCAAATTAAGCTTCAGATTTCAGATTCAGGCTTTAGACTTCAGATTTAACAAACGGGACCTTAGGGTGGGAGCTAGGAAGGTTTCAACTGTGGACATCACTATCAATATTACTTCTTGTGGTGTGGTACACTTGAGCCTTGAATCTGTCTCATTTTTAGCCTTACATCCTAAAATGATATGGCAAAATGGATGAATAGCATGGATAAAAGCATACATTATGGTGGTGACAAGCCAGTGAATCTGTCTCATTCTTTGTTTGCATTTAACCTCATCCTGTTGATGCGGATAGCATGTGGCACCACTCATTATTGGACATGATTTTGGGCCCACTATGATGCGTATATTTTATCCAGGCTGTCCATCCATTTTGAATCACTATTTTAGGGCATGACTCCAAAAACGCGATATATTCGAATCTCAAGTGGACCACAACACAAGAAAATAATGGTGATTGAACATTCACCATTAAAAACTTCCAAGGCCCACTGTAACTTTTATTTGCCACCCAACCAGCTGATTAAGTCATGTAGACCTGACGAAGGGAAACACAAATATCAACTTTATCCATAATTTTTTTAGCCCTCAAGAAGTTAGGTCAGGTAAACCTAATGAAGGGAAAACACAAATATCAACTTCATCCAAACTTTTTTTTTGACCCTTGAGAAGTTTTTGACGGCGGACATTTAATGACCACTTTTACAGTGGTGTGGTCAACTTGAGATTTGGATCTGTCTTATTTTTGGCCTCATGCCAGGAAAGTTGTGGACAGCATTAATAAACCACATGCATCATGGCAGAGGCCACAAAGCACCCTCCGATAGCGAGTAGCTACCCCAAGTGTCACCATGCAATCCTGCACCCCTCCTTGATGGATGTGAATGAAACTTCCTAAGCTCACCATGTTGTATGTATTTTATTAATGTTGTTCATCCATTTTTTCAGCTCCTTTTAAGTACATGAGCCAAAAAACAGAGGGAGATTAAAATTTTGATGGACTAAAAAAGAAATACTGGTGATTGAACGCTTGTCATTAAAACTTTCCTGTTACCATTAGATAGTAATTGAGCACCTACCATTAAAAACTTCCTCTGGTAGTTGTAATATTAATTTTCCATCCAATATGTGAAAGGCCTCACAAGTCACACAGACCTGGATGAAGGAAAAGCTTGATACAAAGCTTATGCACCTTAAAAGAAGTTTTTAATGGCGTGCTTTCTATCACAACTGTTTCTGAAAGCACGGTTCACCCTAGATTGGGATTCACGTTATTTTTCCGCTCATCCACTAGCATCATGGTGGGCCAGTAGAGGTATAAGCACCAACCTCCACCCGCCTGGGTACGAGAGGGTGAGGAGTCAGGCCTCGTATAAGAGTTTCGCTGGGCGCAGATTTCTTAGACAACCATGCCAGTAAGTTCGGGCGCGGATTCGGTACTACCCCTGCCCGTCCAGAGCTCAAGACGGGCTGGATGTGTAGCCCATTGATTAGCGGAGAGTGGTTACGTCAGATGGCAGTGACACGTCATCAAACGGAACAGAGTTTTCCAAAAAAATCCAAACGTTTTTTTTTTCCGTCTTCAACTGAGTTGATGTCATCGACTTATGTGGGCCTACCATGATGTATGTTGTGTATCCACACCGTCCATCCATTTGGAGAGATAATATTAGGGCATAATACAAAGAATGAGTTAGATCCAAAGCTCTAGTGGACCCACCATAGAAAACAGTGGAAAAATTGACGCCCACCATTAAAAAGTTCTAAGGGCCATGAAAGTTTTCGATCAAGCAGATATTTATGTTTTCCTTCTTTCATGTCTACTTTAGCACATGACCAGGTTGGATATGAAATAAACAACATGGTGGACCTTTTGAAGGTTTCAACTGTGGGCGTCATTCTCTCCACCGTTTTCTGTGGTGGGGTTCACTATAGCCTTGGATCTGCCTCATTCTTTTTATCATGCCCTCAAATTATCTCTCAAAATGTATGGACAGTGTGGATACAAAACATACATCATGGTGAGCCTACAGAAGTTGGTGAAGTCACTTTGGTAGCTAATTGGTGAATCCCATCCGGATAATTGCAAGAAGCGGATTACTTACTGACTAATGTACACTAACCGTACTGAATAAACCCTATGGGGTCCACTGCCGTTCATGCATTGTATAAACTCCGTCCATCCATTTTATCACCTAAATTTAGGGCTTCAACCCAAATATCAAGCATATCCAAATCTCAAGTGGACCACACCACTGGAAACAGTGTGAATTGACATCTACTGTTGAAAAATTCTTCGGAGGCAACATAAGTTTTAGATCAAGCTGATATTTGTGTTTTCCCTTCATCCATGTCATTGTGATCTTATGAACCGTTTGGATGACAAACAGACATCATTGGGCCTTAGAAAGGTTTCGACGGTGGAAATAAATAATTCCACTGTTTCTTGTAGTCTATTTAAGCTTTAGATATACTTTAAATTTGGGTTGAACCCTTAAAATGATCTGAAAAATTAGATGGACAGCGTGGATAAAACGTAAGAATTCATAGTGGGCCCCATAGGGTTTACTCAATACAATAACGCAATCCGATTTCGTAGTTGTATTTGGTTTCTTCGAAATCACGCTATCTGTTTGGTGCGCGGATTGAACAACCATACTCGCTATGAAGTGACGTAACCCAGTCCTATGGCCCCACCATGATATATATTTTATATCCACACCGTCCATCTATTTGGAGAGATCATATTTGATCATGGTCCAAACAATGAGTTAGATCCAAATCTCGAGTGGACCCCACCATACAAAAACAGTGGAGAGAGCGACGCCTATCATCAAAAAGTTGTAAGGGCAACAAAAGTTTTTGATCAAGATGCTATTTGTGTTTTCCTTTCTTTCATGTCTGAGTTAATATATGAACAAGTTGGATCTCAAATAAACATCATGGTGGACCTTCGAAAGGTTTCAATGGTAGGCATCACTCTCCCCATTGTTTTTTGTGGTGGGGTCCACTCTAGCCTTTGATCTGACTTATTCTTTGTATCATGCCCTAAAATGATTTCTCCAAATATATATATGGATGGTGTGGATACAACACATACATCATTATGGGGCCCACAAAACTCGGCGACGTTACTTTAGTAGCGAGCCTCGCTGCACTGCGCACGGAAAAAGGTAGAAAGCTAAAAAAAAAAAAAAGAGATGGTTGGGGTTCTCAGTGACCGAGTATAAACGCGAGCTAACGGCTCCGTTTGTTGACTCGTCGTCTACCATATGGCGTAACCACTCTCCACTAATCAATGGGTTACACGTCCAGCCCGTCCTGAGCTCCAGACGGGCGGAGGTAGTACCTAATCCGCGCCCAGTAAGTTCTAGCCCTCGGAAGCTACATGGGGCCCACCATGATCTTTATGAGAAATCCCCAGTCCATCCGTGTTGAGGGTATAACAAATGAAGAGAATCCAAAACTCAAGTGTGAAGTGGGCTACACTGGGAACAAAGGTAACTGAACGACCAACATTTGGAACATTCATAAAGCTACAGTAGTTTTCCATCAGGTTAAGTTTTTGTGTTTTCAATTCATCCAAGCTGATCTCTGTATTTTCTCTTTATCCATATTTACGGTGGACCATCTAGGTATGTTTGACTTATCTAATGGTGCGCATTCAATCATCACTGCATCCTGTGGCGTGGTACATCTGAGATTTGTATCTGCTTAATGTTTGGAATCCCGTCTTAAAATGAGCTGGAAAAATATAATGGACGGCGTGGATAATACAACAAATCCTCAATAATGTTGCCCGCACGGGTAAGGGTTGGTGTTTACCCGAGTAGCACCTTATCTGCTTCCATTCCGGGTTAAACATCTCTTCACTTTGGGTATTTAAACAGCTGAGGTTTCCCCTCCCAGTTTTTCTATGGAAGCTGCAGAGCGACACCTCCCACTCCTCAGCGCAAGTTAGCAGGTACTCTTTCTTTCTGGTATTGAGTGTTTGGGCTCCAAATTGCAATTTCATCACTTTCAGGTTGTACTCGAAAGCAAATGAAATAACAAATCGAGGTCTAATATCTCGTTATGGAAACGTAAACGAATCTGGTAATTGTTTCTTTGTTGCTTGAACTGCATATTTGCGTTTCAATTCATGTTTGCATCCGAACACGGCCTAATCTAATCCTATTTGGGATATGCCAAGTACAGAGCATGTGTGGGTCTTAGGTCAGGATCATTGTTTGAAAAATCGGTTACCACATAGCCATCTTGTACCTGCATCGGCCCTCCTTTCGCTGACCAGAAAAATGGGCCGTATGGGACTGTATCGGCTGCTATGGCTGATACAGGCTGTAACGGGTCTGATCAGTGATAAAGGCCCTCTTTTGTTATTGTTTTTTTTTTTTTTTTTTGGTTTCTCTCGTTCTTTCTTGCAACTTCTTTCTTCATTCTAAGCATTAAAGAGGATTAGAAACTCATCTTAGACTAAATTTAGGCATTTTTTGGATCAGAAAACAATATTTGAGTGGGATTTAATTCTCGAAGAAAAAAAATAAAAGGAGTGGGATTCGACGAATCAAAGCACAGTGGCCATTTTGGATGAAATTGGAAAAAGGAATAAACCATCACCTTTTATTTTCATTTATTTATTTTTTTGGTTTTATTTCAATGTAATGGGCTACAATCTACCAAATCTTGCTTGGTTTGTGTTTGATTAGGGCCTATTTGGTTTTTGTTTATCAGGACATGAATTGCCTGTAACCCCAATTACAAGAATTCTTGACGTGGCCCAATGAAAAAGCACCATGTAGCCGTGCCAGATTTGGGCTCTGCAGTGAAAGGAGAAAAACATTATTTCACTCTGAAGAATCTTTGCTTTTGATTGCGGGCTCCACCTCTGACATGCACATTTGACGCTTTTTTATTTGGCCATCTCAGGTTTATGTGAGATTCTTTTAACTCCTAGTTAAAGGCAATTCGCGTTTTCTTTAGCAAGTCAGGTTGACTGGTGATATTCTTGTCAAAGAATAGTCTGATGCATCGTCAAATACAGGTTAGTGAGATAAAAAATGATTGGAATTTCTCCCTGTCGTTTAGTTAGAAAATCACCTGGTGGGATTGTTGTCAAAGGAGACTCTTCTAACATTATAAAATCAGTGAAAGATACAGATTTAGTGCTTTAGGACTTGTTTTATATTTAATGAGATCAGATCTCTTTCCTTGTTGCTACACATTCTTGGTCACTCATGTAGAACAAAAGAAAAACAGAAAAATGATAGATGCTTGTGTTTTACATTCCTTTTTTCCAGTAAATTTTCATTTGTTTGGCCAAAAGAATCGACTAATACAGCCCTGTATAGTCTGATGCAGTCTGATATACCCAATATCTTATTGATTTTTGGCCCTGACATTCCCTTATACCAATATTTAAATCCTTGATAAATATTAGTAATGGAAAAAAATGTTATAAAAAATGAGGCATTTAATCTCTTGGCTTCCATGTTGGAGTTCTCTGCTTCCAAATTTGCTTAAGATTACACAGCGGCTGTTCATTATTTACTCGGAAAGTTGATGCCTGACTTTGTGATTATGGTAATAACGATTTCTTCCTATTTCATGGCAGTAATATTCAGTAGATATGGTTGCAACAGCATTACTTTCACGTGATATCTAGAAGTGCTTGCTTGCAATTGATCTACTGGAGTTTAGCAGAACTTTTTTATGGGTCTTCAGAACACATCAACTCCTTCTAAAACACTGGATGGGGTTCATGGAGTGCATTTGCTTCCCCATTCGCCATTCGCAGCTTGTGAGATTTCTCAGCACGAGGATTGCAATCTCTCCACATGTGAAAGCTCCAGGCCGTTTGCAGCAAACCAACGATTGTTAATGACGTAAGTCCCTAAATCAAAATCATCATCATCGAAGCCTTATCCCAACTAGTTGGGGTCGGCTACATGAATCCTGTCATTCAATTCTCTAAGATGTGTGTGTGCCCATGCATGTATGTGCTTGTGCATGTCTCTATTTTCATCTAGTGTTGGTTTGATGCTTCCTGAATGATGAGGATATCAGACCCTTTAAAGTTTATCAAAGACGAAGGTGGCCGACGAATACATCTTTACGGCTCGAAGATGGTTCATGGCACAACCAAGGAGGATTTTGAAGACCTTACACGTGTCTCTGGATTAATTGAAGGCTCCACATTAGGAGGACACACGTGTAGGATGAGTTAGAAGACTGATCTGTTATGTGAGATTATTTATTTATTTATTAGAAAGCTTTGTTTTGTGCATTTTTTTTTCTTTTATTATAGGGGTAGTTTAGTCATTTTCTTTTAAATTCGAATTTTATAAACAGGGTGTTTTCTACCCTAAACCTAATAATGTTTTGGTTTTTAATGAAAGCTTTGTTTTGTGCGTTTTTTATTAGAAAGCTTTATTATAAACAGGGTATTTATTTATTTATTAGAAAGCTTTGTTTTGTGCATTTTTTTTTTCTTTTATTATAGGGGTAGTTTAGTCATTCTCTTTTAAATTCGAATTTTATAAACAGGGTGTTTTCTACCCTAAACCTAATAATCTTTTGGTTTTTAATGAAAGCTTGATGTCTCCTTCCCCTTTCTCTCTGTGGTAATCTCTTGTATTCCCCTAATCTCTTCTCTTCTTCTGAATTCTATTTCTAGCCCTCCAACCTTCTTCTTCTCTTTTTATGCCTAGGATTCTTTGATTGCTATTGACCCTGAAAATCTGAGAATTGATTCCAACCCTCTCTCAGATTTTTCAGCTGTCCCTATTCCAGAAATCCTTTGATTTCCTGGACTAGAGAAGTTGCATTGATTGTTGGATTGAAACCATGCAAGATCGGGAGGTCCTATCCCTCGCCGGATCCAATCCACATGATTTAAATACAGTACCGCAAGATTGTGATGATGGTCTGCAACCATTGCATGTTTCCTTTTGTTATTATCTTTACTATGATGTGAAATGTTAAATATTTCAATTAATTTCCTTTGTTTATTTCGCTAGATAATTTTTGTGCTCACACATGCATTCTAATTTAGACCGTCCTGCATCAAATTTGGTATTAAAGCTTTAGGTTTTGCATGGTTTTTGTTAGATTGAGTTATCTGAACTTAGGATCATCTGTTTTTTCATCTAAGATTATATAGATAATTCCAGATCTACATCCCACTAATTTTTCAGATTTATAGCCCTGTGAGATATAAATCTGAATTTCCATATTTGTGTTTTCATTTTAGTTAAATCTAAAAATCTGCAGCATTGATACATCATATAGAAATAGGATCATACATGCATATTGAGGTATGTTCAAACCTTAGAGTCAAGCTTAGGAAAATCGAGTTTGAGTTTTTGGTGTATGCCCACTAGAAGTGGTAAGGGTTTTGACTAACATCCCATCATGGGTAACGAGCAATTAACCGATCACCCCGCTTAATTACTCCAAAAGATAACTACCATAGAGACATCCAACAAAAATATTGAACGAAAACTGACCGCCACCGAAGATAGATATGAGTGATTAGAGGCATCCCAAAGGGAGAAGCCTACTGTTGGGGGAGATGTGTAGTCGCAGGCAGATGGTGTTGGTGAGGAGCCAACTCAGAGACAAACCCCCACCAATGGCGGGCATGTGGGTAGAGAACGGGTATATCAGGACCGCTTTGATCCTGATGAGGGGGCCATGAAGAATGTAAGGATTGATGTCCTGAGCTTTGATGGTCGCTTTGACCTCAAGGCATTCATTGATTGGTTAATTGAAATGGTCCACTATTTTGAGTGCCATGAGATGTCAGAGAACCAACAAGTCCGGTTTGCCAAAATGAAGCTTGTGGTGCAAGCGAAGATGTATTGGACCAATAAAGAGCGTAGGATTGAACGGGTGGGAGGAGCTCCCATTGCCCAATGGAGCGAGATGAAAACTATACTAAGAGAGAAGTACCTCCCTCTCTCTTATTGTCAGAACTTCCAGGAACAATGACAATCTTTACACTAAGGATCCATGCCTATTAAGGAATACATCGCAAAATTTGAGGAATTCATGATGCAGTGTGACATTGAGGAAGACCCTCTAGTAACGCTCACGCGTTTCAAGACGGGCTTTCGATCGGATCTTCAGCATGAGCTTTGGGCTTGTCCTGTGACAGATTTGGACAAGATGTACCAAGTGGTGCAGGAATTAGAGCAGTATCTGAAGACTCCTGTCACATGACAGTTCGATTCTCTAGACTCTGATGTTAGGAATGGTTCTCAGGGAACTAAACCCAACATTGGTAATCAACCCAGGGCGCAGGCGAATGTTATGCCTAGGCCTAGGGATGACAAGGGAAAAGGCGTCCTTGGTGCTGGTCCAAGTGGAGGATAAAATGTGCGATGCTACGAATGTGAGAATATTGACCATTTTGCAACTCAGTGTCCCACTAATAGCAAAGGAAAAGCCTTAGTCGTTGACGATTCCCAGGATAGCGAATATGATCAGGGCGAATCTGAAGTTGAGGAATATCAGCCCGTAGGATCATTAAGTGATGAGGATGAGGTGGGTGATGATGCCAAACTAGCAGTTGCCAGGTGTGTGTTAGCCCAGATGAGTAGTGTTGACTGACGTCGCAACACTATCTTCTACATGATCGCTAAGTGTGGTGAGAAAAATTGTAAGGTAATAGTGGACAGTGGGAGTTGCCAGAATATAATTTCCACTAGCACCTTAGGCCGTCTAAAGTTAGAGGCCACCCCTTATCCTGACCCATACAAAGTCTGATGAGTAGACAGGACTTTCTTTCCTTTCACCCATCAATGTCTTGTACCCACCGAGTTCGGGTCTTGTAAGGAGTCCTTGTGGTGTGATGTGTTGCCCATGGATGTAGGTCACATCATCCTAGGCAGACTGCTGCTATTCGATAATGACGTCAGTCACGTCACGATCTACGGCCATTCTAATGCATGTACCTTCATGCATAACTGCAATGAGATCAAAATTAATCTTACGCCACCACAAAACACTGTATAGAAGAAAGGTGAGAAGGCTAGTGAGCCTAAAAAAGTGAGGAAATCCACACCCAAGTCTCTCCACATCATCACTGCTAAAGATTTTGAAAGAGAGACTGAGGAGGATTCGACGGTGTATGCCTTAGTGGTTAGAGAGGCTACACTAGAAGTGTTAGTAGAGTTACCCCACAAGGTAGCCCCAGTCTTAGAGGAGTACAGAGATGTATTCCCTGAGGATTTTCTAGATGAGTTGCCATCCATGAGGGACATCCAGCATGTCATTGATCTTGTCCCCAGGTTGACTCTACCAAACGTTCCTCACTATAGGATGAACCCCTGCAGAGCATGCAGAGTTGAAGAAGCAGGTAGATGAGCTCCCGCGAAAGGGTTTCATTCAGGAAAGTATAAGCCCGTGTGCCGTACCCACTTTACTGACACCTAAGAAAGACGACACTTGGTGCATGTGTGTGGACAGTGGAACCATCAATAAAATCACGGTCAAGTATAGGTGTCCCATACCTAGGCTTGATGACATATTATACATGATGGCTAAATCCACGATTTTCTCCAAAATAGATCTTAAGAGTGGGTATCACCAAATCCGTATATGCCCCGGTGATGAATGGAAGACGGCCTTCAAGACGAAAGATGTACTATATGAGTGGTTGGTCATGACTTTATCTTGACCAACGCACCTAACACTTTCATGCTGGTGATGACCCAGGTCTTGAGACCGTTCATGTGGAAATTCTTAGTGGTGTACTTCGACGATATCCTGATCTATAACACCACTAGAGAATCACACATTAAACATTTGAAATTGGTCTGTAGCGTCCTTAGGGCGGAGAAATTATACGCTACCCTTAAAAAGTGTTCGTTCATGTCTAGTTAGGTTGTATTCCTAGGGTTTATAGTGTCAGAAGAAGGGATAAGTGCAGACCTAGAGAAAGTCAAGGCCATAGTTGCTTGGCCTGAACCAAGAAACATCCATGAAGTGCAAAGCTTCCATGGCTTTGCCACATTCTATCGTTAGTTCATTAGGAGTTTTAACACAATTATGGCTCTCATTACAGAGTGTATGAAGAAGGGAGAATTCGTGTGGTCGAAAGCCGCAATTAAGGCTTTAAAAGAAATTAAGGACAAGATGGTCGAAGCTCCCGTCATGCGCCTTCTCGACTTTTCTAAAGTCTTTGAAGTTGCGTAGATGCATCTGGTGTTGGTATATGTGGAGTTCTGAGTCAAGAGGGTCATCCTGTTGCCTATTTCAGTGAGAAATTGAATGAGGCAAAACAAAAATACTCTACCTATGATAAGGAATTATATGCGATAGTGCAGTCTTTGAGATATTGGCGCCACTACCTCCTACCATAGTAATTTGTCTTATTCTCTGATCATGAGGCCTTACTAAGGTATTCCATATCGGTAACGGTGGCTGTAACGGTCACCACCATTATCGATACGGGTATCGGCCATAACGGCCGATACGGGGGCGTAACGACTGTTACGACCCCCGTAACAGTTGAAAATTTTCTTTTGCCCAAAAACTTATGAAAAAATATCTAAAAAATTAAGAATAATGTAAATATTTCAAATATGTATTCATTTTTTGTTTTGAACATGTTTATGGTAGTGTAATGGTCCACTCTTTGGTGAAAGTGTTGTATCGGGTTGTCTAGTGAATTGTTTAATATGATTGTCTCTAATGTTTACACATCACAATCAAGCATTAGAACTAGAAATCAGAAAAAGGCATAAATACTGCTTTTTCAAATTTAAAAAAAAAAAGTCCCTCGGAGAATCTATTCACTCAAATCACTTCATTCCACAATTTTAATCTTAAAAGCTATAGTAAGAGTGGTCGAAATGTGCTATAAAATGATACAGGAGAGTTTTTGGAATGAGAAAAGTGAAAAAGAAGAGAAAAATGAATTTAAATAGAAAAAAAAAAGTGATCGTTTTTCGACTGTCACAGGAGTAATGGTCGTTATGCCTTGTAACGGCCTTTACGGCCACCATAAAGGCTGACATATTCTTAAAAAACTATCTACCCCTTTTTACCCCCGTATCGCGTAACAGTCATGGCCGTTACCTATATGTATTGGCCTTTACAGGCGTATCATAACGGATGCGGAACACCTTGGGCCTTACGTTATCTTCACCCCGAAAAGAAACTTAACTTAAACATGCTAAGTGGGTTGCGTTCCTTCAAGAGTATTCATTTGTCTTGAACACAAGGCTGGAGTAGAGAATAAACCAACCGATGCCCTTAGCCGTAAAGTGGCGTTGCTCAATTCTTTGAGTGTAGGAGTTGTTGGCTTTGAGCAACTGAGAGACGAGTACCCATATGTCCATATTTTGTGGGTACCTATATGTCACTTTCGAGTGATCAGAAAAGTGCGGGGGATTTCGTGTTGAGAGATGGATTCCTTTTTAAAGGAAATCGTTTATGTATTCTCCGTACGTCTCTCCATGAATTTCTCGTCTGGGAGCTTCATTCGGGAAGGATAGCTAGCCACTTTGGCCGCGATAAGACTATTGCCCTCATAGAGGATCGTTTTTACTGGCTAAGTCTCAAGCGAGATGTCGCCAAAATTTTAGGGCAGTGTAGAACGTGTCTGATGGTGAAGCAGCAAAAGAAAATTTCTGGATTATATACGCCATTACCTGTGCCACATGCTCCGTGGCAAGACATTAACATGATTTCGTGCTCGGGCTTCCCAAGACGATTAAAAAGCACGATTCCATTTTTGTCGTTGTGGACCGCTTCTCTAAGATGGCGCATTTCATCCCATGTTCTAAAACTTTGGATGTGTTTAATATTGTTAAGGTCTTTTTCGATGGCGTGGTCCGTCTCCATGGTTTACATATGACCATAGTATCTGACCGTGATGTCAGATTTACTAGTTGTTTTTGAAAGACACTATGGCACATGATGGGAACATGTTTGCAGTTTTCTACTGCATACTACCCCCAAACTGATGACCAAACCGAGGTGGTTAATTGTAGCCTTGGAAACCTTTTACGATGCTTAGTGGGTGAACATGTGAAATCTTAGGATTTGATTCTACCTATAGCTGAGTTCGCCTACAATAGTTCATTCAATAGATCTACAGGGTTGAGTCCATTTGAAATTGTTAGTGGGTACAAACCTCGGATGCCCATAAACTTGTTACCCATGTCAGTTACCCAAAGATCTTCTGAGTCAGCTGATGCATTTGCATGACACATTCATGACTTGCATGCACATGTTAGACATCGAATAAATGCAAGTAATGATAATTATAAAGGCCTGTTTGGATTCGCGTATTAGGATGTATTGTATTGTATTCGGGTATTGTTCATGTATACATTGGACGGTTTTCAAAATACATCCAAATCAATCAGATACTAATCAATGTTTGGATAGGAGGTATTGTTTGGCATAGTATACAATACGTTATACAGATCAATGTTTGGATTTGACGTATTATGTCTGCGTATTGTACAATCTTAATGTTGTCCCTAATATTATGATTCTCATCTTAATGAAACATAACAATGCAAATCTCCAAAATGTTGTCCCTGATTCTAACATGGTATCAAAGCTACGTTTCTGATATACATGCTTATTCAACCACCACCTCCCTCTTCTGATGCTACTGAGATGAAGAACCCACTGTTCTCATAGGCATCCAGTTGCCCATCTGCAACCTAGCACGTCCATCTCCAAATTTGGGCGTTAGGTCTGAATCTAAGAGATCTAGGGTTGCCCTCTTCTCCATTTGCACCCACCGCAGTCTACGCATGAATAGATCGCATGCTGCAAACATAGCACAACCACCACCATTCGCCGCTCACCACCTCAGATCAGAGTAACCACCACCATAGCCACCACCATATTCAGATTTGAGAGCATCATCGCTCGTTGCAGGCCCCATCTCCATAGAAACCCTAGATCAGATCCAACGTAGACATTCAAGAACTGGTGCGCTGAACCCGTTGCCGACCTCTGCAACATCAGTGATCTATCAAATGCCATGTCTATTCGAGCACTCTCAACAGGGAGGGATGTTGTACATAGTCTCTGACTGTTGCTTGCTGCTGCCATCTTCCTTGCTTCGGTATGCTCACCAATTGTCCAAACTCACCACCGTTCGCAAGCCTCCATTCAACCTGAACCACCGTTCGCAAACCGTTTACATTCAACGTACATCCGTGGCCTGTTTGACGTATGAAACTTTCCGATTTCTAGCCCGGATGATTTTCACATTGAAATGTACCAAATGAACGGTCCCGATCTTACACTGCATAGGTACTAGATATCTTGTAATCGTACAAATTTCAAACTTTCATCCGCTGCCGAATACAACGCAATGAATACGAAGTATTGACGACAACAGAACCCACTGACAATACTCTACCGTTGATTCAAAAATTTGGCTAGAGTTTGTATTCGCACGCATGGGATTCAACTCCTATTCACTCTAATCCAAACACGGTAAACGTTAAATCATAACTTCTAATACGATACAATATATCTCAAAACGCGTATCTAAACAGGCCCTAAATGTTTAGCTGACCAACTATAGAGAATGCTAGTGTATTGTATTGTGGGCTGTATTGTGGGCTCTTTTTGTGTAAGTGCATGTGCACACTTCCCTATTCTCCTGTAGTGTATTATATGCTTTATTATAATAAAATAGTATGTGTTAGGGCAAGCAAGCCTAACACATCAACTCTCCCAAACTCTTCTTCTTCTTCTTCTTCTCTCTCAATATTCTCATCCCTTTTTTACATTATCCTCACCAAATTCTTCTCTACTTGGTATCAGAGAAAAGATCCAGGCATTCCGCATCCAACAGGTTGAGAGGCGACACGTCACCTTCTTGGCGTCGGACGTAATCGTCTGGTGACGTTAGCGTTGTACGGACGTATGGCCTCCGTTTGAGCTGAAAGTTTAGGGGTTTGATAGATCTTGATTTTAGAAGATTTGTCATGATTTTTCCAGAATTTATTAGACCTCTTTTCATGGTTTTTTCGGCGAAATAGAGAAATTCGAAAATCGGTTCCAGATTTCATTTTTCTTCGATCTACGTCAAATCGGTAAGCTTTTCTTTGGTTTCTTTGCTTGAGATGGACCGAAATCTTCCTCCTAAGCTATCCATGGTGGATTTTTTAGTCAAGATCAATGTTTGAGAGGTTTTAAACCTCAAATGGGCGTGCGGCTGGGCCGTTTTTCACTCGGACAGGCCTCTTTTGATTGCGGTTCTTGGTTTTTTTGATGATTAATGTTTGTTTGAAGTTTATCTCTTGTTATCTTGAAGGATTGAGGGAGAGAGTTGTTTGAATCAGTCCTTCTTGGCATAGGGGGTCTCTTGGCATAGTTTTCTTTCTCTTGGACTCTACTATGGCTGACAAAGGGCCCTCATCTCTTGGCATAGGGTCTCTTGAACCCAACCCCTTGTTGATTACCTCCATTAGGTTGAATGGTGACAACTATCTTCAATGGGCACAATCTGTAAAAGTATTTTTAGGAGCCCGTGACAAGTTGTCGTATATTTTGGATGATCCCCCAAGCTCTACAGATGTTACTTACAAGTCTTGGACAAAGGAGAATTATCAAGTTATTGCATGGTTGTTGAATAGTATGGATTCCTCAATTAGCCACTCAGTGATGTTTTTATCCTCGGCTAAAGGCATTTGGGATTCGCTTCATGATATGTTCTCGGAATCTCAAAAATTTTCACGGGTATTCCAGCTTATTCAAGAAATTGGTCAGTTTCAACAAAACTCCAGATCCTTAAAAGACTACTACTCGACGCTTCGGGGTATGTGGGATGAGTTGAATATGTATCAGCCTCTTCCTTCCAAATGTAAAGAGGATCATGACATTGCTCATAAGCAACAGGATGATACTCGTATCATGCAGTTCCTCGCTGGGTTGAGTTCTGATTATCTGCACGTTCGCGATCAGGTTGTTATGCAGGATCCTCTTCCCCCATTGACGACAGTTTATGCCATGTGTCAGCGTGCTATGGCCTCTACTCTTCCTTCTCATTCATTTGTGCCACCCGAGCGTTCGGCGCATCTTGCTGGCAACCAGTCCTCCCTTGGTCTATGGGTACCATCCTTGAGCTCAGGGCGCACTCCTGGTTTTGCTGTTCGTGGTAGAGGCCGCGAGGGAGATCGCGGTCGTGGCGCCCATAGTCTTCGTGGACGTGGACGTGGACGTGATGGTTCCCGCATTTATTCACATTGCGGTGGAACTAATCACACTGTTGATTATTGTTGGCAGCTACATGGTCGTCCTACGTATGCTGCTGCTTCTGTTGCTTCCACTGTTACTTCTGAGATACAGTCTTCCATCCCGACAGCTGAGCAGACTATTTCAGGGGTCTCTTATCATTTCTCGGGCGGCATATGATGCCCTTATGCGGCTTCACATTCGGGATCTTCCTGAGCCTTCTCATGCAGCTTCGGCCCAGTCAGGTACCGCCCTTCTTGCGTCATCCTCTCCTACCTCCTGGGTCATTGACTCTGGAGCTTCCTCCCATATGACTGGTAAGTTGCAATCCTTTTCTTCTTATTCTCCTTCATCTACCACTCAGTATGTCACAGTCGCAGATGGAACCCAATCTCCCATCTCTGGGATTGGTTCCATCCCTCTCTCTTCTTCCTTGTCTTTGTCCTCCGTATTACATGTGCCTCGTTTTCCATTAAACTTATTGTCTGTTAGCTCTCTTACTAAATCACTCAATTGTTCCATCACCTTCTTTCCTTCTTATTGTTTGTTTCAGGACCTACAGACGAAGAGAGTGATTGGTGGGGGCATGAGCGAGGAGGCGTTTATCTTCTCGATGATACACCTGTTGCCGCTTCTAGTACCCTTTCTCTAGATCGAGAGTCCATGACTCGGTGGCATTGCCGCTTAGGCCACCCATCCATTGTTAGATTGAGACTTTTGTTTCCCTCCTTATCTGTCACTAAACCATTATGTTGTGATATTTGTGAATTGTCTAAACATCATCGTGCTACGTTTCCTCTTAGCTCTTCTGGGAGGAAATCTCAACCTTTTCTTTTGGTTCACTCGGATGTTTGGGGACTGAGCTCCGGTTACCTCGACTTTTGGATTTTAATATTTTGTTACCTTTATTGATGATTATTCCCGGATGACTTGGATTTATCTTTTGAAATCTAAAAGTGAAGTGTTTGATGCGTTTAAAGTGTTTTATCATGAAGTGCGCACTCAATTTCATTGTTCCATCAAATCCCTCCATTCTGATAATGGGGGAGAATACATGTCTACTGCCTTTCTGTCCTTCTTGCAGGAACGTGGTATTTTGTCTAGGACGTCATGTGCTCGCACTCCACAACAAAATGGTATTGCAGAACGAAAGAATCGTCATCTTCTTGAAGTTGCTCGCACTCTTCTGCTTGGTATGCATCTACCCAAACATTTTTGGGGTGATGCTCTTTTAATTGCTACTTTTCTTATTAATCGTATACCATCACGTATTCTATCTTACAAATCTTCATTTACTATATTGTATCCTCATGATAATCCATTTCCTCTACCACCTAAAGTTTTTGGTTGTACATGCTTTGTTCAAATTTTGGATGGGAGTAATGATAAACTTAGTCCACGGGCGATTAAATGTGTCTTTATAGGGTATACTCGGAGTCAGAAAGGGTATAAATGCTTTGACCCATTGATTTCATGAAGAAATATGTCTCTGCTGATGTCACTTTCTTTGAGGATCTTTCTTTTTTCTCCTCTCCTGGCCGTTCCCTTTCTGATCCTCTTGCGAGTCAGGGGGAGTATGACTCTTATCCTCTTTCCACTAGTGATCATGGGAAAACTCCTCTCCCCTCTATTCAGCATCCTATTGGTGATAAGGGTGAGCCTAAGCCTCTATAGGTGTATCATCGTCGAGATAAATCTTCACAAGCTCAGCCATCCACCCTTCCACTCACTTTGGATGTTGGTTCAGGTGATTCTCTTAACTCGAGTTTAGACCTTCCCATTGCCTTGCGCAAAGGGTCACGATCTTGTACTCAACACCCCATTAGTAATTTCGTTTCATATGATCATCTTTCACCGTCTTTTCAGTCGTTTGCAGCTTCCCTTTCATCACAGACTATTCCCAGAACTCTCTCACATGCTCTTCAGAGTCCTGATTGGACAAAGGCGATGATGGAAGAAATGTCTGCTCTTGAGAAGAATCATACTTGGGATCTTGTGCCACTTCCGGTAGGCCATAAACCTGTTAGCTGTCGATGGGTTTATACGATCAAGTTTCTTCCAGATGGCTCAATTGATCGCTATAAAGCCCGTCTTGTTGCTAAAGGTTACACACAGACTCATGGTGTGGATTACTTCGAGACATTCTCTCCGGTGGCTAAGCTTAATTCCATTCGCGTTGTGTTCTCTTTGGCCGTTAATTTATCATGGCCCTTGTTTCAGCTTGATGTTAAGAATGCATTTCTCCATGGGGACCTTGCAGAGGAAGTTTACATGCATCAACCTCCTGGCTTTGTTGCTTCTCACAACCCTGCACTTGTATGTCGGTTGAAGAAGGCTCTTTATGGACTCAAACAATCTCTACCTGCATGGTTCGAAAAATTTAGTCAGGCTCTCTTGGAGTTTGGCTTTGTTCGTAGTCATGCCGCCGATCATTCTCTCTTTATATGTCGTCGATCGACGGGCATCATGGTTCTCATTGTCTATGTGGATGATATTGTTTTGTCTGGTAGTGATTCTACTGGAATGAGCGAGATCAAAGAATTTTTGAAGACCAAGTTTGAGATCAAGGATCTTGGTCATCTTTGCTACTTCCTCGGAATTGAAGTTGCTCGTTCATCATCCAAGTTGGTCTTGTCACAACGGAAATATGCACTTGATCTGCTCATGGAGACCGGCATATTAGGGTGCAAGCCTACTACCACTCCCATGGATACTTCACAGAAGCTTCGACCAGATGATGGTTCTCTTCTTACTGATCCCGAGATGTATCGACGACTTGTAGGCCGGCTTATTTACCTGACTATTACTCGCTTGAGATCTCTCTTTGCGGTGGGGTTGTTAGCCAATTCATGCAAGCTCCCGCACTTCTCATCTCACGGCTGTCTACCGCATACTTCGGTATTTAAAATCAACCCCGGGTCTTGGCTCTCGCTTTCAGTTGCATGGTCATCTTCATCTTTCTGGTTATTCCGATGCTGATTGTGCAGGTAGTACTTTTGATCGCCGCTCTACATCCGGACTGTACCTTCCTAGGTGGTAATCTTATAACCTGGAAGAGCAAAAAGCGGCCGAGTTGTTGCCGGTCCTCGGTGACGAGAATATCGTGCTATGGCTCATGCGACGTGTGAACTCGTGTGGCTTCGCAATCTTCTTGAAGAACTTGGCTATCCTCCTTCGGATCCTATTCCTCTTCACTGTGACAATCAAGCGGCCATTCATATTGCTCGTAACCCAGTTTTCCACGAGCGAAGCAAGCATATTGAAGTCGACTGTCACTTTATTCGGGAGAAAATCACTTCTAAGGAAATTGCCACTCCTTTTGTTCGATCTGGGGATCAACTTGCTGATGTTCTTACAAAATCCTTGAGTCGAGATGCTCTTCATCGTGTTCGTGACAAGTTGGGCATGATCAACATCTATGCTCCAACTTGAGGGAGAGTATAGAGAATGCTAGTGTATTGTATTGTGGGCTGTATTGTGGGCTCTTTTTGTATAAGTGCATGTGCACACTTCCCTATTCTCTTGTAGTGTATTATATGCTTTATCATAATAAAATAGTATGTGTTAGGGCAAGCAAGCCTAACACATCAACTCTCCCAAACTCTTCTTCTTCTTCTTCTTCTTCTTCTCTCTCAATATTCTCATCCCTTCTTCACATTATCCTCACAAAATCCTTCTCTACTCCAACATCATAGGTGGACATAATTTAATGAAGGGGATTTTGTAATGGTTAGGATTAGACTAGAGCGGTTTCTTCTGGGTTCTGCTAAGAAATTACAAGCTCGAAGTAGTGGACCATTCAAAGTATTGTGTAAAATTGGGTCTAATGCGTACAGGGTAGACCTTCTACTTTAAATGGAAATAAATCCGATGATCAATGTGGAAGATCCACCTTTCCATTGCTTCTTCCCATCATTGACCACTTTCCAACTTTACTTCTCAACTCACTCCACCCCTTCCACCATCAATTGACCGTAAGGAAGAGATTGAAGGGATAATGGATGTGGAGATTGTTTCCATATGAGATGGGGGCTTCCAAAGGTACCTTGTCAAATGGAAGAACAAGCCACCATCCGATTCGACATGGCTTACAGCAGTGGAACTGCAGCAGATTGATTCGGACCTTCTTGAGACGTACAAAAGTTTTAACTTGTCGAATACGAGTTCTTCTCACCTGAGAGGAGTTGATGAGGACATCAGACCCTTCAAAGTTTATCAAAGACGAAGGTGGCTGACGAATACATCTTTATGGCTTGAAGATGGTTCGTGGCATAACCAATGAGGATTTTGAAGACCTTACACATGTCCTTGGATTAATTGAAGGCCACACATTAGGAGGACACACGTGTATGATGAGTTAGAAGATTGATCTGTTACGCTGGATTTGTTTTATTTATTTATTAGAAAGCTTTGTTTTGCTGCTTTTTTTTTTTTTTTTTTTTTGTTATAGGGGTAGTTTAGTCATTTTTTTTTTAAAATCTGAATTTTATAAATAGGGTGTTTTCTACCATAAACCTAATATTTTTATTTATTTTTATTATTATTATTTTTTAATGAAAGCTTGGTGCTTCCTTCCCCTTTCTCTATGTGGTAATTTCTTCTCTTCCCCCAATCTCCTCTTCTTCTAAATTCTATTTCTAGCCCCCCAACCTTCTTCTTCTCTTTCTATTCATAGAATTCTTTGATTGCTATTGATCCTGAAAATCTGAGAATTGATCCAACCCTCTCTCAGATTTTCTAGCCGTCCCTATTCCAGAAATCATTTGATTTCCTAGACTAGAGAAGTTGTATTGATTATTGGATTGAAACCATGCAAGATCGGGAGGTCCCATCCCTCGTCGGATCCAATCTACGTATGATTTGAATACGGTACTGCAGGATTGTGATGATGGTCTGCAACCATTGCATGCTTCTTTTGTTCTTATCTTTACTATAATGTGGAATGTTAAATATTTCAATTGATTTGCTTAGTTTATTTCGCTGGATAATTTCTGTGCTCACTCATGCTTTCTAGTTTAGATCATCCTGCATCACTGAACCTTTCATCAACATATGAATTCTCTTGTTTCTCGTACTTTATATATATATATATATTAAATATTTCAATTGATTTGCTTAGTTTATTTCGCTGGATAATTTCTGTGCTCACTCATGCTTTCTAGTTTAGACCATCCTGCATCACTAAACCTTTCATCAACATATGAATTCTCCTGTTTCTCGTACTTTATATATATATATATATATATATATATATATATATATATATATATATATATAATATATTTTAAATTTCAGAATTATGGTTCTCATGTGATGGCACATATTCTAGTTCTTCTAAGCTCACTTGCACCTCATTTTATAGGCCTCCACAAATGGCTACCTAGCTCGTATGTGGCACATTTGAATGATGCATCAGGTGGCCCCAATGTGTAGATGATGGTCCACAATCAGGCTGCTCTGGTCATCAGGCGGGCCAGACATGCATGAATGTGGAGTGGTTCGTTTTTTTTTTTTTTTTTAAATTTTAAAATTTTTCTAAAATCCTCCAGTGCTTTTGCATTTCTGGCCTGCTGATGGTTTGATCTGCCGGCTCTTTGAACCAACCAGGTCATCCATGAGATGGAGCCCACTTGATGGCTGGCTTAGATATGCCACGTAGGTTTGCAATTTTTGGTCACGTATGCAAGGCTCCCTGTGAGGGTAGTAAAGCTCTATATCACACTAAATAAGATTTTACGGTGGTTTAGCTGACGTATTGCTGGTTGATTGACTTTATATTTTCTCAGACGAATATGGCAGCAGAGACCACCGTGCTTGAGGCCAATCCACTGTAACCTCCAAGGTATTTTGAATACTATGCTTGGTTCTTTATCCAAAGATAGTTTCATCATTATCACCACTGCTGTGAGCATCATCATCGTAGCCTTGTCCAAGATATTTGGGATCAGACCCTTTCTTATATTTATTTATTTATTTTCTTTTATAGGGGATCAAAACCTTGCAGAAACCATTGTTAATGTGCTGACATCCCTACCTTTTGTTGCTCTTGGCATCCAGGTCCCACGGTAAGTTTCTCTTTCAAAATGCCTTGAATGACTTCAAAGCTATATTGGTCTTCCCTTTGCCATGTTTCACTCCTTTTGTTGAGAATGCAGGAAGAATATGAACAATGCTCTGTATGCTAATTCGTTAATTGGTGTTGGAGTTGCCTCAAGTTTATATCACTGTTCAAGAGGGGAAATCAGGAAGTATTTGCGATGGGCCGATTATACAATGATAGCCACGGCAACAGTTGTAAGTGAGATCTCATCTGAAAACCATTTCAAGAATCTATGAACAGTTGGGTAGTTTCCAGGAAATCTTATCAAGGAAAGCACCAACATGCAGTTTACGTGATTCGGATTAATTTGCCCACACCAGATCATATGCCTGATAATGAACTTTGGTTGTGTGTTTTTATTTTATTTTATTTTATTTATTTATTTATTTAAATTTTTTAAGTAACAGAGGTTATATTAATAAAACAAAGTACAAGAGAGAGAGAGAGGAATCTCCCGCTGAGATAGCGAGAGAGACATCCTCCGAAGCTAATACATATTACAATCCTATAGATTGGGTAAAGTATAACCCCATTCTGCTAAGAATAACTGAACTCTCTGGATTGTTGAACCCGATGTTTTAGAGATCCCAATGAAACATCTCCAATTTCTTTCTTCCCATACCGACCACCAAACTGCCAACAGACACATTCTCCACATCATAGTTCTATGCTTCCCTAATTTAGGCCCAAGCCAAGCTTTTATCAGACCATCTGATGAGGGAGGGAGACACCACGAAATATTGAAAGAGCCGAGAATTGCTGACCACACTTGCACAGTGTAGGGGCAATGAACGAAAAGGTGATCCACCGATTCCTCATCTGCCATACAGCAAAGACATGTTGGTGATTATCATACCCCTCTTCCTTAAGTTGTCGACAGTCAGAACTTTCTTCTTCCCTACTAACCATCCGAAAACCGAGATCTTTGGAGGAACTTTGAATTTCCAGACTTTTCCTATCATAGTATTATCCACCCCTGAAGAGTTTGAAGCTATTGATGTATAGAGAGATTTGACCGAAAACAGTTTAGAACTGTTGCACCTCGTTTGGATGAACTACTGAAATGAATTGCAATAATTACTTAAATTAAGAGAAAATGGCCATATCGTAATCATCTTCCTTAACGTTTCTATTGGGGAGTATGCTTCAATTGAAATTATGTGACTTTCAAGTTGGACTTGAGGAATGTAGCTGTTTTCAGAGCTACTAACTTGATGTGAGAACATCATAATTTCATCATTTCCTTTTGATTGAACTGAACGCTTTTGCAAATTCTTTTTTCTTTTTATTATTATTTTATCAATAAATGTTTTTGCAGTACCATTTGGCTGTGTTTCCAAATGTCTCCTTGTTCAGTTGAAGCATAAAATCCGTGCAAACTAGGGGGATGATTGTCAAATCAGTAATCTAATTTGTGCTTAAACCCAAGCAAAATGCCAAAATCTGCTAGAAGTAGGTTGATGGAAAAGAAAACACTAAATGAGAGGAATGAATTACCTAGAAATTGATAAGATCACATTCACACCCATAATAAGAGTGTAACTCTTCTTTAGAAATTCCAGCGAAAAAGATATCAGTTGCACTCCAAAAGAGTCCTAAAAATAGCAAAAGCTGGAGTAAATCAAGGTATGCCAAATCATCTACGTAATGGTAACGATATGACCTGTTACATGATATAGGGGCGAAATGGGCCACCCTGAAGAAAACACCCCATAACGGACTGTTACAGTCTTTCGTAATGGTGTCATGGAGTAATTGCACCACCCAAAACTCATTTCTGAAAAAAAAAAAAAAAAAAAACCCATAAAAACTTAAAGAAAAAAATAATTACAGAGTTAAAAAAAAAGAAGAGATCTCCCGCTTGTTAGATGTGTTAGTAGAGATGGTGTATTGTGTGAGAATGATCTAGGATTCAATCCCTGCCAGTGTTACCTTTCAAAAAAATAAGGAAAAATGTACCTTCCCCCCCCCCTTTCTTTCTTCTTCTCCTTTGCATGTTCCTCTCTCTCTCTCTCTCTCTCTCTCTCTCTCTCTTGAAAAGCAAAAAAGCAATGGGTATACATGGCTTCTTTATATCTAAGTTTTTGTGCAATCGGCTGGACCATAAGTTCTGGTCATCAGTGAATAACTTCCAACTTTTGATGTGTGTGAGACATCCAGTAGGTTGGCCACGTCACGATGATGACTATTTGCAAAAATCAGATTTATCCACCCATTGAGTGGACCATGCTTGTATTTTTCCATTTATCAACAATTAATTTTTTTTTCTCTATGGTGTGGACCACCCGATGTGTAGATATGGATGATTTTGCACTACGTGACCCACGTTTTGGGGCCAATCTAGTGGAAAGGTTGAATTTCACATGCATTTACCATTTGGAAGATGTGTTGGGTGAACCATGCCTTGTAGTCCAACCGGTTTGACTTGAGACCATCTCTCTCTCTCTCTCTCTCTGTCTCTCCCCCCCCGGTATGGCATATAGGGCATCAATTCAATCAAGTTGGGGTTGTCACCATGGGGCCCACTTTGATGTATGCGTTGCATGTCCACGCCGTTCATCCATTTTTCCAGCTCAATTTAGGATGCGGGCCCAAAACTGAAACAGATCCAAGTCTCAAGTGGACCACACCACTGACCATTACAAACTTTTGTGGGTCATAAAAGTTTTGGATCAAGCTGATATTTGTGTTTTCCCTTCATCCAGGTCTGTGTGACCTTATTAATAGGTTGCATGGAAAATAAACATTATGGTGAACCCTAGGAAGTTTTTAATGGTGGGCATCAATGACCACTATTTCCTATGGCGTGGTCCACCCGAGATTTGGATCTACTTTAGTTTTGGACCTAAGTCCTAAAATGAGTTGGAAAAAAGGATGGATGGTGTGGACAGTGTTTCAAATAGCGCCTATAGCGTGCACTACGTAGCGTTGCGTGGTTGTAGCGCTACATAACGTCCTAAATAGCGTAAATCAGCGTAACTCCCTAGTAGCGTACGCTACAGGGGTCGTAGCGTACACTACAGCTACCAGTGTTTCAAATAGCGCCCGTAGCGTAGCGGTAGTGTACGCTACGTAGCGTAGCGTGGTCGTAGCGCTACGTAGCGTCCCAAATAGCGTAAATCCCATGTAGCGCACGCTACAGGGGTCGTAGCGTACACTACAACTACGTAGCGCGTAGCGTCCGTAGCGTAAGCTACCATGTATTTTTTTTACTATTTAAGTTTTTTATTATTTTTTCACGTTTTCTTTGTTTCTAATGTTGAGGAATGTGACACTTGTATTGTACTTGATACTTTTAACCTATGAGATTTTTATTTCTTTTCATAATTGTGACTTGTGGTTTCAATTAAACATTATTAATTAAAGTGGTTTTCTTAGAAAGTTGTTGATGTGATAATTATTTGATTTGGCTTATGATAAATGATAACTAATAACTTTTTTTGACATGCTTATAATTGATAAAATGAATCATCTTTTAGGTATTTTTATATTTTTTCCTTTTTTTTTTCACTATTTATTATATTTGTCTTATTTTTAAATTTAAAAATAGAAGTATCGTGTAACTTACGCTACACGCTACGTATTTACGCTACGCGCTATAGAGGGCTGAGCACTACGCATCACGCTACCGCTATTTAAAACACTGACAGCTACGTAGCGCATAGTGTACGTAGTGGTACAATGTATTTTTTTACTATTTTATTTTATTTTTATTACTTTTTTTTTATATTTTCTTTGTATCTAATGTTGAGGAATATGACACTTGTATTGTACGTGATACTTTTAACCTATGCGATTTTTATTTATTTTCATTATTGTGACTTGTGGTTTCAATTAGACATTATTATTTAAAGTGGTTTGCTTAAAAAGTTGTTGATGTGATAATTATTTGATTTGACTTATATATGTGGATTGACTTTTAATACATGATAACTAATAAATTGTTTGAACATCCTTTTAATTGATAAAATGAATAATCTTTTAGGCATTTATATATATATATTTTCTTTTTTCCACTATTTATTATATTTGTCCTATTTTTAAATTAAAAAATAGAAGTATCGTGTAGCTTACTCTGCACGCTACGTATTTACGCTACACGTTATAGAGGGTTGAGCGCTACACATCATGCTACTACTATTTAAAACACTGGGCATGGATATACAACACATACATCAAGGTGGGCTGCACGGTTGACCTGACTAAATCTACACTCGGGCGATAATGCTTAATACACTTGCATGCAGAAAATTGTACACATGGCATATTACAAAGCTATTGTCGTGGACCCTCCCCCACAAGAAATTAATTTAATATTATATGAGCCAATAGCCCACGTATCTAACCATTGTTTTGTGGACGCTTTGTTTGAAATAGGGCCATTGGATATTTTTCATTTAAGTGGTACCCCAAATATAGGAAATCAAATATATTTAGGAAGTGAAATATAGGTGTTTTGTAGCCAATCCAAGCCTGTTAAATCAACAAACAGGCTGAGCTATTATGCTTACTAAAGAGTGGACTGTTACACCATCATAAACATGTCCAAAACTAGAAAAGAATACATATTTGTAATCCTCTAATTAAATGGGATTTTTCCATATTTTCTGGAATTTACTGGCAAAAAAAAAAAGAAAAAAAAAGAAAAAAAAAAAAGGAAAAGAAAAGAAGAAGAAAAAATTGTTACGAGGGACGTACATTATGCCCCTGTAACGGAAATGGTTCGTAGCATTACTCCCACCGTTACCATTATGGAATACCTTGGAGTAAATTCTAACCTTAATCCATTGTATAGGTCCAACCCTTTATTTTATCATTTAAATGAACCATCCATTTTTTGGGCCCACCTTTGATGGCCTATCCCTCTCAATTTATTTATTTATTTTTTTTTAAAAATTTTTTTAGAGAGATGATTGAAAATTTATTAGGACCATACTAAAAGCGTGAAAGGAATATAACCCAACTCCACACCTCAAAAAAAGAGAGTAGAGATTGACAACTTTAACTGTCTTTACAGAAGAGGCCCAATCCAACACATACATTTAATTTCCTTGATAACTTCTTAAGATCTATTATCCTTAAAAAATAAAAATAAAAAAGGAAAGGAGAAGACCTATTTTAAAAATAACACTTATTGATTTTCCCCCAAATGGACCACAAAACTGCCAAAATAAGCAATCTCCCTAACTCTTTCCTGATTTTTCCTACCCCACCTCTATGCCAAGCCCATAAGAGATTCGTACAATCTTTAGCATTACTCATGTGATGTGAAAAACATTTAGAAAGTAGTCCTACATGAGCAAGAGGTGATCAATTAACTTTGCATTTCCCATTCACATCAGACAAATCTTTGGAAGAATAATGGATCTTCTTTGTAAGTTATCAACAATTATCACTCTCTTTCTCCCCACTAGCCAAGATAAAGCTGCCACCCAAGGGGGAGCTCCATACAGCCATAATATATGAGATGGGAAAGGGGTGAAGATGAGGTGAACCACAAATTGGATTAAAGAAGGATCAAATGGAAAAACGACTCGAGCTATGAACTTGCCAAACTATGGAATCCTCCTCATGAGTCAATGGGGTTGCATTTTCCAGGGGAGACAACAAATCAGCTAGTTCCAAGAATTCATCCTCAGACAGATTCCTACGACATAGAGGAGCCCACACCACAATCCTACCAACTAACGAGTAGCATCTGGCCATAGTAGTGAATGTATCAGAAGTAATTTGTGCAAATGTGGGGATCTCTTCTTGGAACGTCCGGTCTCCACACCAAACATTTGTCCAAAAGCGAATGCGATGTCCACCTCCCAACGAAAAGGAAATCCCTCTGTACAAATGCCCAACCAATGTAATTGCTTTCTAAATACTAGAAGCATGGTATAGAGAAGAGCTCTTCATTTCCCAGCCCCCTTCCTTCACATCATATTTGCCAGCTATAATCTCCCTCCAAAGTCTTCCCTCTTCACTGCTGAAACGCCATAGTCACTTCCCGAGCAAAGCCATATTCGAAGATTCACGGTCCTTGATCCCAACTCCTATAATTTGCTTGCGAACGTCCTTTCACTTTAAAAGATAGGACTTTTTATTTATTTATTTATTTATTTTATTTTTATCCTCTGTCCCTTGCCACAAAAAGTCTCTTCTTAAGCTTTCCAATCTTTCCAACATTTACTTAGGGCATTTAAATAAAGACAAAAAATACGTGGGCATATTGGAGAAAGTAGTTTTGATAAGAGTTAGAAAGCCTCCCAAAAATAGATATTGACGCTTCTACCCCGCAAGCTTCCTTTTGACCCTCTCGTTAACCTTGTCCCACAAGTGACTAGCCAGCATACCTATATAGAGTGGCAAGCCTAAATAAATTGAAGGAAAGGACCTAGCTTTATAGGCAAAGATTATCCAACTGCCCTAACTCCTCACTATCCACATGGATTTGAAGTATTTTAGACTTTGCCTCATTAACGCTTGGCCCATAAACCACCTTGAAGTATATAATGATTTTACGAATATTATCTATTGATTCCACATCCACGACACAAAAAAACAAAGAAGAGAGAGGGTATCATCAGCGTATTGGAAGTGGCTAATTAAAATTAAGCCACTTGGAAACCTTTAATTAGCCCTGATTCCTCTCTTCTATAGAGCATCTTGCTTTGTTTTTACTTGATCATGATCTTAATTGGATAAGAGGGTCACCTTGCCTAATACCCATGGACTTGAAGAAACCTTTGGGCGACCCATTAACCAGAATGGAGAAAGCAGCTAAATGAATGCAATCACACATCCAACTCCATTTTTGCCCGCACCCCAACCTCTCAAGCATGTGATCAAGAAATTCTTACTCAACAGTCAACACGATCATAGGCTTTTTCTATGTCTAGTTTACACATCGCTCCGCATCTTCTTTCCTTGTTTCTGGAATCAATACATTCATGGGCACTTAAAAGCCCCATCCAACATCTGCCTCCTAGAAATGTCCCCTGGTTCTCGGAAATGACATGCGATGGCACTTTCCTACCAAGGCCAACACTTTAGCAATAATCTTATAAGGACCCCCTATCAAACTGATAGGCCTAAAATCTTTAATCAACTCCGCCCCTTCGGCTTTGGTAATGAGGCAATGAAAGACACCCCTAACTCATTGGAAAGGGAGAAATCAACCACAAAATCCATCACATACCCTTTGATAAGCTGCCATTTTTTAAAAATTCCATAGGGAAGCCGTCAGGACCTGGGGCATTCTCACTACCCAATTGTTTTGGTCTAACAATCCAATCAATGGATGATCCCTACTATTAGTTATATTAGAAAAGGTTTGATCATGGATTGGCCATCATGTGGCCCACCCTTAATGATCCATCCCTCTCAAATCACTTTAATCGAATAGATTCCACTAATCATGTATGTGAAGGACCTACTTCTAACCTTCTTGGTATCCACCAATCTCTCATGAGACTGGAGAGATTGAGAAGGATGCAGCCCATATGATTCAAGCTGGGTGGAAGAAATGGAGATGTGCCTCCAGAGTTTTATGTGATTGTCGTATACCATTCCAAAGGGGAAATTTCATAGGATACCTCTATGACCAGCATGCTTTATGAGATAAAATGTTAGGCAGTTAAGGACCATGTTCATAGGACGAGTGTAGCTGGAATGAGAATGTTGAGATGGATGAGTGGCAAGACAAGGATGGACTTAGAAATGGATGCATTTGAGGGAACTTAGGAGCAACACCAATAGGTAATAAGATGAGGGAAAGTAGATTGAGAGGGTTTTGTCATATGCAATGGAGACCAAGGACCAGGTTGGTTAGGAGTGAATGGTTACATGTTGAAGGCTCTAAAAGGGCAAGGGCAAGGCCCAAATGGATGTGGGTGGAGGGTATGATGACCAGTGGTCTAATTGAGGGTATGACCCTTGATAGCGTGGTAGGGGGGAACCGGATTCATGTAGCTGACACTAGTTAATTGGGAAAAAGGCTTAGATGATTATGATGATGATGATGATCATGACGTTTACCAAACATGTTTATTCAAAAGCAATTCTCACTCACTAAACGTTTTTTTAGAAATTGTTTATTGCTAATCCATTTTGTACTTCGTTGAAGTGATGCCAAATGTGCCCTAAATAAGTTTCTAAAAATGGAAAATTAATATAGAGCTACTGTAGTGCATCGCAAAATTATATGGTGGGTTCCCAATCACTCATGTTGTTGGGTGTGACCCACCATTGCCCTTCACTTGGGTTGTGATTTGCCTGTGGGCTGCATCAAAGTAATGTTAGGTTAAATCTGATAATGGTGGCATTTAATTTGGTTATTGAGCTGCCTAACTTGTTGGATGCTGCCCCTTCAACCATGAATGTCTGATCTACTAGTTTGCTTGTAAAGCTTGAAAAGTAGGTGTAGAAAATATTCTAATACACAATGGCATATGTCAGTATAATCACCGCTGATTGAGAATATTGTTCTCAAATTACTGGAAAATCCTAGATTTCTGTCTGGGATCCATATGTCATTTAAAATAGTCAATGGCAATTCAATTGGTAGAGTGTGAATTCTAAATAGTGAAGCGTTCTGTTGAAAAGTTGACAACAATAGTACAATCTTACAAGGTGGTTTAGCCATAGCGAAATTCTATTTTGAAGCTGACATTCTTGAGTTCTATGCAACTCCCTCCTAAGGGTACAGATGGTAAATATTTATTGACTTCAGGATTGTTGTTGTTTTGTCCACCATGTTTACATGGTATATACCATAAGGAGGGGGATTGGACCTATGGTAGCCATCCAATCAGTGGCCTGCAAGATGGAATAATCAACTCAAACAATCTACATTCAACAAGCAAAACATTCAACTGGGTGGTCAGATTGGCTTACGGGGCAGGGCATATGCAAGGTGGTCCACCAGATCAATAGTTCTGACAAGCTCATGTTTGCTATGTGTACCATGAAGAAGGAAGTGTATAGAACATCTGTAGTTGAACTGCATTGCAGCATTTCTCACTGTCATATGATGGTTTGCAGCATTCAATTGGTTGAGTGGTAATATCATTGTTTGTCTTTCAGATTACTTCTCTCGCTCCTTTGTACCACATAATTTCATTTCATTCATTCTAAGCAGTAAATGGGCATTTTTCTGCAGTGTCTTTCAAATGCTCTCAGGAATGAGAATTCAAAATTACTAATGGCAGCATCTGCTTTTCTTCTACCTTTCCAGCCATTAATGGTTTCAGCTGTTCACACAGGCATGATGGAGGTAAATGGTTTAATCAAAAGCTTTTCTCGAGATTTGTCATTTTTTTGATGCGTAGTACCGGTTGTGCAATCAGCCCTTGTACTGTTCTATAGTAACACTAAGTAACTCTACAATAAGAAATCTATAATACTGTTTGGGGTTTAGTCGTCAATTACTATAGTTTCTTTACTCAGTTGTACTCCCTATATAAAAATGGAGTTGAATTTAGTGTCCTGGTTTGAATTCGATTCCTATTTTGTAGGATGTAACAGGTTCTAGTTGTTGGATAAGATTGGGATTTCTATTTTGAGAGGATTGTATGGGATCAAGTTTTCCAGAAAGAATTGCAATGTATTGAGGCTATGAAAATAATCATGCTGGCATAAACCATTGCTCTCTCTCTCTCTCTCTCTCTCTAAAACACATCCAATTCATCATCTTTTATGCCATTCTCTGCATCATATTTTATTTTCAGTGTTTAGGTGTCAAAGAAGTTTCATGCTTTATATAATTTATGTTAATTGTCGAGTACAGTTACGTGGATTGCTGCAGACTTTCTTAGCAATGCAGTCTCATATGCATGAAGGATCATACGTTAAACATCGCTAGAGTTTCCATCACAGCTCCATTTTCTGAAATTTTCCTTAAATGACCAAATTACCCTGCTGTTGTCATCCTACGTGAAATGTAATTGTCAGCATTTTGAGAATATTGGTTGGTGATGAATTTTTCAAATACCATGAAGATGTTGCCAAGGTATGCCTTCACAAATTCTTTTGATGGGTGGATTTCTCATCTACCATAATGGTAACTTTTATGCTGTTGGAATTCTATTTCAATTAGCAAGAATGACCATGTAATGCAGAGGCATTTTCACACTGGGCTCAAGTGGGGTGGCTTGTGTGAAGCGGGGGTACACTCAAGGTGGGCGGCCCGTGTGAGGTGAGATCCATGTGAACTGGGGTCCACGAGGAGGGTTCGGTCGATGGCCTGACTTGGGCTATGAGATATAGGGATTGATTCGCCACGTTCTATCAATTCGAGCTCTTAAAGCAATTGGTTAGTTGTCCTGTGTCAAAAGTGGTAGCAGAGCTAGAGGTCTCGTGTTCGAGACTCTTTATCGGGGGTGATTAATGCATGAGCATTTTTACACCGGGCTCGAGTGAGGTGGCCTGTGTGAATCAGGGGCACACTCAAGGTGGGCGGCCCGTGTGAGGCGAGATCCATGTGAAGTGGGGCCCATGAGGGAGGTTCAGCCGAGGGCTTGACCTGGGCCTTGATATAAAGGGATTGAGTCGCCACGCTCTATCAGTTTGAGCTTTTAAAGCAAGTGGTTAGTTGTCCTGCGTCACCATGTATAACCTAAACTTACCATGCGACAACACTCTGTCCTAGTGTTTCACATTTGTAGGACATCCAATGTTGTCCAAAAGACAGACCCCAAGATCCCTTGGACGAAATCAAGCTAATGTATTGATCAGGTAAGCACGTTTATACATTGGGTCAGGTTGCCCATTGTCTAGTGATTTTGATGGCATGGCCAACCTAATCAATGAATAGACTTGATTTTCAAACCAGATGATCTTTGTGATGGGGCCTACCTTTTGCATGGCTTAGATGTCATATACACGTGACTTGTTGGCCGGAAAAGAAGTGCAGCATGGTAAAGCTCTGAAGGATTCGAGATGCTCGGCTGGATCTCCGGCTCTGGAGTAGGGAGTAATCCGAGGCATCCGAAATCTCGGCAGAAGTTGAGATCTCATGATGTCGTCGGTGAACGGAGGCTCTGTTTGCTCTAGCATGGCTTCCACGGAGGTAGGAACCCAAGCACAATACGCTTGTTGGATGTCACCAAGCTATCCTCGGATTTCTCTGAGCCCGGCTTCCCATGTGACCTCATTCTCTACGACAATCTCGGGGGCCTTCCCATGCCTCCTTTTCTCAAGGGTGTGGCGCAAGTCGGAGTCTGAGAGTACGGTGGTTCCTGCGGTATGCACGGGAGCTTGGCTAAGTTGCCCGGGTCGTTACTTTATCACATGAGAGTCATGAGGCACTTGAGGAGGTCAAGACAGTTCGGTCGATGCATCTACTTCTGCACGATGTGGCTGTTGTCTTTCCAGGATCCACATTATGCGGTCGACGTTGCCAGTTAGAGCTTCGACCTGGTTTTCTAAGGAGATGAGCTGATCTCCTCTGTTGCGGGACTTTTATGTGGTTGCTGTAGGAGGGTTGGTATGAAGTTCTGAAGGCAGATCCTGGATATTTTCAGGTTGTTCCTTTGGTGCAGGGGTTGGTGTAGCAATGGCGGCCAAGACCCTTTTCCTCCCTTTAGCCATTGCAGGTGTCGATGGAGACATGATAAGTGAATTTGGAATGGCTTCATTGTTGTTTCCCATAGACGGCGCCAAGCTGTTGATGCTGAGATCTGGTTGTCTCTGCTAGCCCGTCGTGTACCTACAAAACCAAGTGACAATAGGGGCCCTGCTTGTAGCCGGGGACCCTTTGATGTCTAAGTTAAAAGTAGCACACAATGGGCTTAGTCGAGTTAGGGTAATAGTGCATACCTCTTCCTGTCAGTCAGATCCTTATTTATAACCCTTTGATAACCCTCACGTGTATAGTAGTGAATCAACTTATGTAGATACATATCATAGAAGGGATCTTCCCCCGAATACACAACGCTAATGTCAGGATGGTCCTCGGCGAAGATCTTGGGAAGGGAGCCCTTCCCGTATACGAGAGGGGATATTCCCTAGTGGTCAGTATCTGAGGCCAAGGTCAATATCTGAGACCGAGCTTCAGGTCGTTGGTCGGGGTCTAGTCATGAGGTTAAAGCCTTTGGTCAAGGCCAAGTCGGTGTTCATATCCGTCCCTTGGTTGAGACAATGAGATGTTAACTAGGCAACCAAGGCCACCACTCACGGTTGGTGCCCGGATTAGTCGCGGAGGTCGTGGTCGGCATCTGAGGCTGAGCTCTTGCCCAACCTCTCACCCGAGCTGTTTGCCTTCGTTGTTTCCATCTTATTCCAGCCGTTTGGTCAGTCCAATTTTACCCATAACAAATGTGATGGGAAAATGCATCGACTGACTCTGAGGGACTCTGGGTGACTAACATAGGTAACAAATGTATGGGCAGTCTAGGTTTGTAACTACTAACAATCTCGAATGGATTGGTACCTGTTGACCTATTAACTAAACTGTTATATGCAAACTCAACGACAAGCAAGACTAAGTTCCAAGTTTTAATGTGTTCACCCACTAAACATTGTAGTAGATTTCCCAAATTTCGATTGACAACCTTAGTTAGGCCATCAGTTTGAGGATGGTAGGCAAATGAGAACTGGAATCTCGTGCCCATCATGTGTCATAATGTCTTACAGAAATAACTAGTAAACTGGACATCCCTATCAGATACTATGGTCTTAGGCAAACCATGTAATCGAACCACCCCCTCAAAGAAAATCTTGGCTATGTTGGACACATATGATGTTTTAGAACATGGGAGAAAGAGGGCCATTTTGGAGAAATGGTCCACGACCATAAAAACGGAATCGTGCTTTTTTAATTATCTTGGGAAGTCCAAGCACGAAATCCATACTGATGTCTTACCATGGTGCATGTAGTACTGACAATGGCATGTACAATCTAGTATTCTGCTTCTTCTGTTTTGCTAGTTGGCATGTTCGACGTTACCTTGAAATTTTGGCTACGTCTCGCTTAAGACTTGACCAATAAAATCTATCCTCTACTAGGGCGATGGTCTTATCTTGACCAAAATGGCCAGTTATACCTCCAACATGAAGCTTCCAAACAAGGAAATCTTGGAGGGAAGTACGGGAGATGCAAAGTCGGTGTCCTTTTAAAAGGAAGCCATCTTTGAGCATGAACTCACCCGAACTATGCTAGTCACTTGAGAGTGACGTATGTTCCCCCAAAATCTGGACACATGGGTTACTAGTCTTTCAATTGTTCAAACCTGACAACTTCTACACTCAATGAGTTGAGCAATGTCACTCTCCTATTAAGGGCATTGACCGGTTTGTTCTCGATCCCGGCTCTATGTTTCAGGACAAAGGAATATTCCTGAAAAAACGCTACCCACTTGGCATGCCTTGGGTTGAGTTTCTTCTGGGAATTTAAATACCTCAAAGCCTCGTGATCAGAAAACAAGACAAATTCTTGCGGTAGAAGATAATGACGCCAATGACATACTGGCTACACTACCGCATAAAATTCTCTGTCATAGGTGAAATGCCTTTGTTTCACTTCATTTAGTTTCTCACTAAAATAGGCAACTAGATGACCCTTTTGGCTTATTATTCCTCCTATACCTACGCCCAAAGCATCACATGCTTACTTCAAAGACTTTGGAAAAATATGGAAGACGCATGACTGGACCCTCTATCATTTTTCCCTTAATATCTTTGAACGCCATAGCTGCAGCCTTTAGACCATATGAACTCCCCCTTTTTAATGCAATCAGTAATGGGAGCCATAATAGTGCTGAACCGACGATAAAATGTGGCTAAGCGATGAAAGCTTCTCACATTATGTATGTTCCGCGGTTCAGGCCAGTCAACTATGGTCTTGACTTTTTCTGGATCTGCTCGCATCCCTACAGACAACACTATGAACCATAAGAAAACAACCCTATCAGACATGAATGAACAATTCTGAAGGTTCACACTTAACCACTCCGCCCTAAGGACACTACAGACCTGCCTCAAGTTGGCGAGATGCAGCTCTTTAGTGGTACTATATATGAGTATGTCATCAAAATAAACCACTAAGAACTTCACCACGAAGGGTCTCGAAACATGGGTCATCACACCCATAAAAGTACTGGGTGCATTAGTCAAGCCAAAGGGCATGACTAACCACTCGTACAATCCATTCTTCGTCTTGAAGGCCGTCTTTCACTTATCTCCTGGGCGTATGCGTATCTGGAGATACCAGTTCTTGAGCTCTATGATGGAAAAAATGGTGGACCTAGCCATCATGTCTAACATATCATCAGGCCTCGGTATCAGAAATCGATACTTGATTTTGATCTTATTAATGGCCCTACTGTCCACACACATCCGCCACGTACCATCTTTCTTAGGCGTTAATAGCACTGGTACGGCACACAGACTCATGCTCTTCTGAATGAAACCCTTTTGCAGGAGCTCGTCTACCTGCCTCTTCAACTTTGCATACTTTGCAGGGTTCATCCTGTAATGAGGAAGGTTCGGTAAAGTAGACCCGAGACAAGATCAATGGCATGCTGGATGTCCCACATAGGTGGAAGTTCATCTGGTAAATCCTCAGGGAATACATTATCGTATTCCTCTAGAACCGGGGTCACCTCGGGGGGCAACGCTACATGAACCTCGGGCGTAACTTCTTTAGCCATTACGGTGTACACTGTCGAATCATCCTCAGTCTCTTTCTCAAACTCTTTTGCGTTTATGATATGCAGAGACTTTAGATTGAATTTCTTCTCTTCTTTCCTTGACTCTCGTTTTCACATCCCTAGCCTTGTCCGTGAGGCTCTTGGGTGGCAACAGATTAATCTTGATTTTCTTTCCCTCTTGCGTGAATGTACACACATTCGAGCAACCAAAAAACGTGTCATCTCTATCGTATAACCATGGCCTCCGTCGAATGAGGTGGCCTATATTCATAGGCAAAATATCATACCACAATGTCTTTATATGAACCAATCTAGACAGGGACTAAACACTGCTGAGACACAGCCATAGAAGACGTGTCAACCCAAGAAACCTTGTAGGATTGAGGGTGTGGGACAGATTTCAAACCCAAACGAATGATTGTGCTAGTTGAGACTGAAAAGGCCGAGCTATTAAGTCCTAGGGGGGGAATAGGGCTATGCCAAATTTAAAAAATTAACAGCGGAATTTAAATAAATTAAATACTGATAGCAATAAACAATCTCACAATGCTTAAATTAAAGACAACCTCAAATGTACGAGTATTGAGAGGTTGTTACAGATGTTGTTCTAAGGACAACCTTACACCAAAAACCAAGGGTTTATGATAGGACAACCTTACTAGAACAGTCTGTGTATCAAAAACTCAAACTGATACAGAGGAATAAAGAAATAAATAGCAAAAGAAATAACTAAGCTATTACAACATTCCCACACTTACATAAAAGAAATTACAACATTCTCCACAAATGCAAAAAGGGAAATTACAACATCTACAAAATAAAATAAACAATCAATCAACCACAAGACCAGAAATTATAGTGGTTCGCTTGTGTGTACACCAACTGTTAAACAACAGCCACACAACTACTCCACTCCTAATATCCTCACACAGTGGATATTAGCGTTCACTATGAAAATAGGTTTTTCAAGGTTCACCTAAAACCCTCACAATTGTGTCTTTCAAGTGGGCTTGCACAATTCAAAAATCCCATACTCTAAGTTTTCTGGATCACCTTAGACAAACCAAAACAAAGAGATTTTTCTAGCACATTCTCAATGAAACCAAAAGAACTTACAAAACTGTAAAATACCTAGATATTTTCTTTTTGATGCAGACCGGAAGAACCAATTCGGAGTAGAAGTTCAACGTAGAAGTTCAATGTTCACACTCACTTGTGAAATGGTTCTAGGTTCTAAATTGATTTTAAATTAAATCACCTTGGGCTAGCTTGATTTGATTTTGATCCCAAGAAATGGGAATACAACAATCCCTCTTTCAAATAAAATTGGAATGCAGGATATAAAATCAAATGCAAAGAAAGCTAACTAAAGAGAATATAAAATGAGTACTAAATAGCTTAAGAATATCACTAACTTATCTCTTAGAGTGGCGTATTGATTTGGCTTGAATTGAATATTAAACTCTGAAATTCGTGCTCTATTTATAATTGCAGAATTCGCACCTTCGACTGGTCCTGAGGCTGCCACGACTGGTCATAGGGCCAACATATTTTTGAAATTTTGAGCACGATAAGATAAGACCGTTCCACGACTGGTTGTAGGACCTGCTCGACCGGTCGAGCGGCCTCCACGACCGATCGAGTCCTATCCACGATTGGTCGTGCGGAACCCATTTTAGTTGTTGGACTTTGAGTCGAGCCTGTAGGACTGATCGAGCACTGTTCACACGACCGGTCGAGCAGTCTCCAGGACTGATCAAGGCTTTAACAAAAATTCTCGAATATCAGTAACAAACTTAGGACTGGTCGAGAAATTCTTGGACTGCTCGAGCCAGTGCTAGGAGTAGTCGAACATAGCCTAGGACTAGTCGAAAAACAGACTATGCACTTATAAAATGAGCCATTTGAATTATGTATTCAAAATGACCTACCCTAAGGTCAATCTAGGGTCATTCATACCTTATACATGATGTATGAACATTGAAACTTCTTTTGCTTTAGTTGATAGTTGATCTTTGAAGTTTACGACGCTTGAGATCTTGTCATATGTAGAAGCTTGAACTTGAGACTTCTGAAGCTTGAATTTGTGTTACATTGAAGCTTGAGCTTGAGGATCAAAGTTTAGAAACTGTCTTAACTTGGATGAAGCTTTTGATAACTTGAACTATGAAGCTTGAAACACTGAGCGATGTTCATGAATCATGAAGTCTTGCTTTTGAAGTTCTTGAAGTAAAGACTTTTGTTTTTGTACATGAGACGCACTGTCTTGAATATGTAGAAGCGCTACATAAGACACAGATTCCAAGAGGTTTTGGCAATACAAAATTTGACAATCATAAGAGCTAGAAACCATAACACTTACAATCTCCCCGTATGTCAAATTTGTGACAAAACACACTTCAAAATAACATAAGCATTATACTCACAAAGAATCATGCACCAGTTATCAACATAAACCAGTTACAACCTGGCTAAAGAATCATGCACCAGTTATCAACGGGTCATAAATTTGCATCTACTCCCCCAACAAAACTCCCCCTTACAAAAATGGATGAAAAAAAATGGACTACACATCCACAATTCACATCAAAATTCTCTCCCTTTTTGTCACAATATGACAAAGGAAGGAACTAATAAATGATAATGGAAGTAGATCAATAAGGAAGAAAAAGAAGAGTAATGAGGAATAAATGATCAAGATAGACAAGATATGAAATCCATAAGCATACACTGTTCAAGCAAGATCAATCAAGTTCGATAAAGTGCAACCAAGTTAAACCCCATAAATCAAAAGAAAGCCAAATATCATAAAAGTTATTACAAACCAAGATAAGTAAATACTAATCAGAACCCGATGAAGGAGCAGGTATGGTAGGATCAAGTTTATGAAGTCCCCTGTTCAGGCGCTTAAGATACTTATGCATATATTTGAATTGTAAATCATGGGACACATTCATGTTCTCTACCTTCTCCTCAAGCGAGCGCAAACGCGCATCAAATCAGACGGCTGATAATCAGAATCATCTGCCGAATCGGATTCAATTTCATCAAAAATATCATCCATGTTAATGTCATCTGGAGGTAAATCACTTTCCTCTTCATTCAATGCATCAGCTCCATCAACACCCACATTGACTTGGCCTGCGGCCAACCTCAGATTCATTTTGTTTATATTGGAGTTGTTGAAGATTAGGTGTTGAATGGGAGCTTCCCCAACAAGCATAGCCACTAAAATATGGGTGGCCAACGCAGTCATAAAATACGCAAAAGGAATGTCACTGTCCTGGATGGAGACGGAATTGAATGATACAATGACAAATTAAAGAAGGAAGACATACAGAAGTACTAGAGATGATGGAATGAAGAATCCGAACCATGAAAGTAGTGAGTTCGGTTTTGTTACCAGAACGGGGATAAACATTTGAAATAAAAATCTTGTGAAGGACTCTGTATCTGGGTAACAAATACTTTGAGGTAAGCGCATTTCCAGTAGTATTCCGTTCAGCATCTATATTGCACAAATCTCTAGTAAGCATACGCTTTTTGGATTCAGATGGTTTAGCCACTAGAGTGCTAATGGGAATACCTTCATCATTGACAGGTATGTCCATTAGACCAGAGATCAGATGTCGGTCTACTTCAACTGGACCTTCTCTAGTTGCAATAATAAATGTCAGATTTTTAGTTGAAAATCAGAAATACATGCATACATAGCTTTCCTCTTTAGGACACTTGTTTGCTAAATGCCCATATTCATGGCAGTTGTAACATTGACTGTCTTTTAAAGATTTCCAAGTTTTAGATTTAGATCTTTTCTTATCATTAGATTTTTGAAAATCAACCCCCTTTTTACGTTTGAAAATCTTATAAAACTTTTTAGCTAAAAGGGTCGTATCATCTTCAGAATTTTCAAAATCAGAATTACTACAATTTTCTTGAGAAATACTTTTAGAAGATTTAAGGGCGATGGATTTACCTTTAGGAGCTTTAAAGTTTAACTCATAGGTCTGTAATGAGCCAACTAATTCTTCTACCCTCATATTATCCGTATCACGAAGTTCCTGCATCGTAGTCACCTTTGAATTGAACCGTTTAGGTAGTGAGCGTAGTATCTTTGCACATACTTTACTTTATGGGATTTTATCACCAAGACCTCACATAGAGTTGATAATGTCATTTAATCTAGTATAAAAGTCCATGAAAGTTTCACTTTCTTCCATACGTATTTCCTCAAATTTGGTTGTGAGGATTCGGACTTAAGATTTCTGGACAATTGGTGTTCCCTCGTGTGTCATTTCTAAAATATCCTAAGCTTGCTTTGCAGTATCACAGGATATAATTCTTTTGAATTCATCCGGTGATAGTCCGCAAGTGATTGCATTTAGTGCTTTTGCATTGGCACTACTCTCACTTTTTTGAAGATTGGTCCAAAAGAAATAAGGTGTAACTCTCATAGTTTTGGATCTATCGATATCAGTTACTTCAGTGGCAGGAGGGGTCCAATTAGTCACTGTGGCTTGCCACACGCTCTCATTCATGGATTTTAAGAAAACTCTCATCCTGGCTTTCCAATAGGCATAATTGGAGCGATCAAATGGTGGAGGCTTAGTGACTGAAAGACTATCAAAATTTGACATCTTACAAAGCTCAGATCGATTAACTCAGGAAATTAATCCAAAAGAAATAATAATTAAAACGAGTCATTAGGCTTTGATACCACTTGAGAAGGCTGAGCAATTAAGTCCGGGGGGGGGGGGGGGTGAATAGGACTATGCCAAAAAAAAAAAATTATAAAGCAGAATTTAAATAAATTAAATACTGATAGCAATAAACAATCCCACAATGCTTAAATTAAAGACAACCTCAAATGTACGAGTATTGAGAGGTTGATACAGATGTTGTTCTAATGACAACCTTATACAAAAAACCAAGGGTTTATGACAGGACAACCTTACTAGAACAGTCTGTGTATCAAAAACTCAAACTGATACAGAGGAATAAAGAAATAAATAGCAAAGGAAATAACTAAAGCTATTACAACATTCCCACACTTGCATAAAAGAAATTACAACATTCTCCACAAGTGCAAAAAGGGAAATTACAACATCCACAAAATAAAATAAACAATCAATCAACCACAAGACCAGAAATTATATTGGTTCGCTTGTGTGTACACCAACTGTTAAACAACAGCCACACAACTACTCCACTCCTAATATCCTCACACAGTGGATATTAGCATTCACTATGAAAATAGGTTTTTCAAGGTTCACCTAAAACCCTCACAATTGTGTCTTTCAAGTAGGCTTACACAATTCAAAAACCCCACACTCTGAGTTTTTTGGATCACCTCAGACAAACCAAAATAAAGAGATTTTTCTGGCACAATCTCAATGAAACCAAAAGAATTTACAAAACTGTAAAATACCTAGATATTCTCTTTTTGATGCAGCCCCGAAGAACCAATTTGGTGTAGAAGTTCAACGTTCACACTCACTTGTGAAATAGTTCTAGGTTCTAAATTGATTTTAAATTAAATCACCTTGGGCTAGCTTGATTTGATTTTGATTATAAGAAATGGGAATACAACAATCCATCTTTCAAATAAAATTGGAATGTAGAATACAAAATCAAATGCAAAGAAAGCTAATTAAAGAGAATATAAAATGAGCACTAAATAGCTTAAGAATATCACTAACTTATCTCTCAGAGTGGCGTATTGATTTAGCTTGAATTGAATATTAAATCTTGAAATTCGTGCTCTATTTATAATTGTAGAAATCGCACCTTCGACTGATCCTGAGGTTGCCACGACTGGTCATAGGACCAACAGATTTTTGAAATTTTGAGCGCGATAAGATAAGACCGTTCCACGACTGGTCGTGGGACCTGCTCGACCGGTCGAGCGGCCTCCACGACCGGTCGAGTCCTGTCCACGACTGGTTGTGTGGAACCCATTTTAGTTGCTGGACTTTGAGTCGAGCCTGTAGGATTGGTTGAGCATGGGTCGAGCACTGTTAACACGACCGGTCGAGCAGTCTCCCGGACTCGTTGAGGCTTTAACAAAAATTCCCGAAAATCAATAACAAACTTAGGACTGGTCGAGGAATTCTTAGACTGGTCGAGCCAGTGCTAGGACTAGTCGAACATAGCCTAGGACTAGTCGAAAAATAGACTCTATGCACTTATAAAATGAGCCATTTGAATTATGTATTCAAAATGACCTACCCTAAGGTCAATCTAGGGTCATTCATACCTTATACATGATGTATGAACATTGAAACTTCTTTTGCTTCAGTTGATAGTTGATCTTTGAAGTTCATGACGCTTGAGATCTTGTCATATGTAGAAGCTTGAACTCAAGACTTCTTCTAAAACTTTAATTTGTGATATATTGAAGCTTGAGCTTGAGGATCAAAGTTTAGATACTTTGTCTTAACTTGGACGAAGCTTTTGATAACTTGAACTATGAAGCTTGAAACACTGAGCGATGTTCATGAATCATGAAGTCTTGCTTTTGAAGTTCTTGAAGTAAAGACTTTTGTTTTTGTACATGAGATGCACTGTCTTGAATATGTAGAAGCGCTACACAAGACAGATTCCAAGAGGTTTTGGCACTACAAAATTTGACAATCATAGGAGCTAGAAACCATAACACTTACAGAAACCACATCGGTGAACTACCACTATCCACGATGACTTTGTAATTTTTGTCACTGCTCTTGATAAACGTGTAAAAAATTGTGTTTTTGCTCCAATCATCTCTCCTTGACCTGTGCTAAAGCACATTTAATTACGGCTAGTGGTGTAGCCTCTGGTTCATCTTCTTCATAATCACTAGCACCTATCTCTGGGTGATATTCCTCAACTTCATAATCACCCACATCATCCACACTTTCATTTGACTCGCTTATGACTAAGGCTTTCCCGCGAGTCTTTACCGTGCACTGGTATGCGAAATGACATGTACCCCCGCACTCATCACATCTCAAGTGATTACCATTGCTAGGATTGGCACTAGGACACCTTTGCCCTTATCATTCTTAGGCTTAGGCAGTGCACTAGCCTGCGCCCTAGGCTGACTTCCAACGTTAGGTTTGGTTCCCTGAAAACCAGATCTAACATTAGAGTCTCGGGACTCAAAGCGTCTCGTGACTGGAGACTTTAGGTAATGCTCTAACTCCTGTACAACTTTGTATGCTTGATCCAAGTCACCCATTTCACCGGTCATAAACTCATGCTGTAGATCTATGCAAAGACCCACCTCGAAATGCCTCAACATTACTAAGGGATCCTCCTGAATATCACACCGCATCATGTACTCAAATTTTGCAATGTAATCTGCAACCGACATAGATCATTGGCGTAATGTTTACCATTGATCTAGGAGCTTTTGACGGTAAGAGAGAGGAAACTATTTTTCCTTTAAGAGCTCCATCTCTACCCAATGCGTGACTGGGACACCCCCTGATCTCTCGATCCTACTCTCCGTATTTGTCCAAAATAATTTAGCTTGACCCACAAGCTTCATCTTTCCAAACCACACTTTTCGGCTCTCAGACATCTCAAACCATTCGAAATAATGGTCCATGTTCGCTAACAAGTCAATGAATGCCTTTGGGTCAAGGCGCCCATCAAAACTAGGAGCATCTACTTTGATACTCGACTACGAGCTGCAGATTTCGCGCCCCTCCACGGCATACCCCTTGGCCATGTGCTCCACGATCTCTATCACGATTTTCCATCCGTTTCTCGACTACTCCCTCAACTTGAGACTGATCATCTCCTCCAATGTCGGAGATTTCTCTTAAGGACGCTTAAATCCGATACAGATATTCGTGTTCCTAGATTGCGCCTCAATGGTGGCCAAACGTTGGTTGATCATGTTCATCATCCCAGTTAATTGCTCCATGTTCACGATTGGGTGTAGACCAAACTCTCTACCAGTCCGAGTGGGCATACACTATAAGACTCAACTTAGGTTTCCTAAAATACAACTCTAGTAGACTGTTTTGACACAAGATTATGAACACTGATGATCCCAACCTTTAGAATGATGCAAATGTGGAAATTTTTAGATCTAAACTCTTAATATGATGCAAATCTGAAAATTTCAGATCTAGACTCTAAATATGATGCAAATATGAAATTTTCAGATCTAAATCTATATGCTATGCATGAAATCCTAGAAAAATAAAAATCTAAACCCTTGATTACTCGATCTAAGACGACATAACCAAAAATTGGTGTAGGACGGCCTAATCCAACCCTAAATGAATGCGGTATTTAAAAGGGGCAAGTTTATGCAAAAATGAATGTGGTAGTTAAAAAGAGGTAGATTTATGTTAGCATTAACAATAAAATTCAGCATTATACATACAAGAAAGAACTAAGGAAAATTAAGCAATAATCATGGCCATCCATTACAAACACGTTGTATTGAACCTTAAAATTTGAATTTAGTCGGATCCAGTGAAAGATAGGACTTTCGTCTTGCAATAGGTCCGTCTGACAATCCAAGTGGATTTTCTAATATAGGAAATAAGAATATTTTAGATTGGGAAATCTGGAAAATTCAAAAAAATTGATGATGGTTCTTTGATTATAGTTCAAATCTATGGCCTTAGGTGATGGGATTTAAAGAAGATCAAGATATGTATATGTGGAGATCAAGATCTTCCAAGATCTAATGATTTGGATTGAAAAGAAAATGAATAGACTTCTAAATCTAGAGAATTTAGAAGAAAATGAAGAAAAGAGATTTAAAGAAAAGAATACCTTAAGAAAAGAAAGAAGGAGAGAGAATGAGAAGATGAGAAATCACTTCCTTGGGCCTCATGCCCTCTTCCAATCACTAGAAGACGAAGACGGAATCGTCCAGCCTTGAAGAAGCAAAAGCACTCTCTCTCTCTCTCTCTCTCTCTCTCTCTCTCTCTCTCTCTCTCTCTCTCTCTTCATAAACATAACATAACATCTTTTCAGGTTTAGGGAAAAACACCCTTATACATTCGGAATTACATTAAATAACCAAAATAACCCTATTAAAAAAAGTTTTTTTAAAAAAAGAAAATTGCATAAAAAATTGTGCGCGCACTGTCTCAAAACTCAAATAAATAAAATATTCATAAGATAAACTTAAATCCAAGATGCCCAATGGGCCCCAATGATAGTGCAATGAAGGTGGGTTGCGACGATCCAACGGTCTGATCACACCATCCTTGTAATCCAATGGTCCAAATCTCCTTCAAGCAACTTACACATGTCACGAATACATGTGTAGAGTCTTCAACCTCTAGAGACCTAACCCGTACTCATCATCTAACCACATTGACACAGGTAATGCACACATCCTGCGGTGATATACTTTGAATGGTCTGATGTCCGCATCATTAATGGTATGAGTTACATAGATTGCATGAATTTCGAGCCATTTTGGGAGCATTCTAGTGGTACCAAATTTGCACGACAGTTATGAGTTCACTTCATGCTTCATGCATTAACATTTTAGGGAGCTAAATGTTATCTATGTGTGTGTGTGTGTGTGTGTGTGTGTGTGTGTACATACATACATACATACATAGATGTGTTTGTGTGTGTGTGTACGCACATATGCACGCTAAAATTGTCTCATAATTAGATTCATGCTCATATAATTTTATTTCTATTGAATATGTAGAAAATTAAATATAGGAAGTCCGAAGCTAGTCTAAACTTTTATAGGTTAATAAAATTATTAGGCAGCCCGAACAACATTCTTACCAAAGAATGGCCTGCTACATCATCATAAAGGTGTCCGAAAATAGAAAAGAAATTTTGAATCCTCTCATTTTTTTTTGTTTGAATTTTCCTAATATTTTTTTTTCACATTTTTTTTTCTTAAAAAACTTGCAGCTGTTATGGGGCTGTAATGTAATGGTTCAACAGCTGGCCATTACGCCGGTTATTACCATTATTGAATAGCTTTCACCAGACAAAGCTTGGAGGTGTAACTCTCTCCAAAATCTCCAAATCACATAAAAGGGCCTGATATAAGCCATGACATTGGGTTAAGTCCACTTGATGGAGCCTTGGGCTGATCCTTTGTATAAAACAATCATTAAGTGGGTCACAAAGTGGGCCCACTGATTCAAATGACCTTAAGCACCGGGGAATGTAAACAAGAAGCATATCAATAATAATAATAATGTCTAAACATAAAGTTTAATAACCATGATCCAAAATTAGTCATGAAAGTACATCTAACAATTAATGTTCTCTTGGCCCTATTTCATGGACGGCACACCGATCTATATTGGATGGTTAAAAATTAATAAATATCTAAGGTCTTAATGCAACCATGTACGAACAAGTTTGAATGGATGAGAGCTTAAGATTGCTTAACAACTCTATTCCATTTACCTTCAGTTAATGTTTGTCATGTGTACAATTTGTAGGTGCCTACATATCAAGCATTGGGCCTATGTCTAGCATGAAATTCATCTAATCTGTCCATCATGTGCACCCCATCATGTTCTTTGTGGCCCCTAAAAATCAGGCCAATCTAAAATTCAGTAGGCCACACCATAGGGAACAGTTGGATGGGGATGCTCACCATTAAACTTTCCATATTGTTTATGAGGTCCGAAGTGTAGTGTACATTTCACCCAATCCATTCAAATGATGAATTTGACCAAGATGAATGGACACTAAAAAAACAGACCATTACAACAATTAGGTGGGCCAAACCACATGAAACACTCGCGATGGGGACACGGACACCCACCATTAAAAATGTCTAGATTGTTTGGGCTCATTTCCATCTTATTTTGTTAAGTTGATGCATATGACTAGGATGAATTGACACCCAAAAAGTAGGCCATTCCATCACAGTGGACCCTACAAATAATCTTGGAAGTTTTTAATTGTGCGAGTCCCAATCAAACTGTTAACCCTAGTGTGGCCCACCTGAACAATCAATCGGCTTGAATTTTTTGAGGTATTATTAGGGAATCAAGAGATGCAAATGATGGACGGTTTGGATTCCTAAAACCATCATGGTGGACTCCACATAAAAATTTGGAAGATTTTTGAAGGTTGGTGTCCCATCCTAGTTCCTTTTCCATTTTGCCCACCTGATCAACTAACCGGGCTGATATTTTTTATGCACTACAATGACTTCACGGGAGGCACATTAGGGGTGCACATTGAATCGGTAGAACCATGGAACCAACCAAACAGTCCGGTTTGGTTCGGTTCTAGAGTGCATCGGTTCCGGTTCCAAAAATTAAAGAACCGTTTAGTTTGGTTCGGTTCCAGTTTGGAGGTATGTAGAACCGAACCATGATCCGAACCGTGGAACCGAACCTAGAACCGTGAGTTTACAATATATTTTAGTTGTATATTTGACTCATGATTTATGGTTTACAATGCACCTTTTGATTGTTTTCATAAATATATTTTTTCACACCATATACAATATCTAAACCATTCATCAAATGGATCACAACGCGAATGGACATGGGATAAATTATAAAATAGAACATACAATTGGGCTGGATTATAAAAGCCCAGAACTGTGGAACCGATTCGGAACCGAACCGGTTTACACAGTCTGGTTCCGGTTCGGTTCTAGGGTGCTAACGGTCCGGTTCCGGTTCTGAAAATCCTAGAATCGTAAGGAACGGTTCGGTTCCAGTTTCACCCCGGAACCGGACCGAATCGAACCGTGTGCACCCCTAATGCACATGATTGTGGATTGGACTTCTCGTGAACATCACCATGGTCCCAACATCTGGGTGCATGGGTATCAACCTTCGCACTTTGTTTGAGTATTAAACACTACCTTTTCTTTATTTTCTTTTCTCGCAAACGTAGAAGAGGGTAATGATTGGATCCATTGATCCACTGATGAACAACTTGAATTGTATTTAATTTAAATAAAAACAACAAATTACCTCATTGGATGGAGATTGCACATCACCGGGAGAGTGAAAAATCTGTAGCTAGAATCTGCCTCTGGTCGCCAGATGAGAGACAAGGAATGACCAGTGTCTATTGATAATGATTCTCTATTAAATGAATCCATTTTATGTTCAAATTCTTGATAATCATTAGAATTTGTTGTGAGAGAAAATGAGAATCCGTCGTTGGATCATAGAGAGAGGGCCACGGAATGACCAATGTCCATAGATAATGATTCTCCATTAAATGGATCCATTTTATGTTCAATTTTTTGATAATCACTAGAGAGAGATTACCAGTAAACCTTTTACAACTTACTGATTTTACAACCTATGAGTTCACTACATGCTTCATGCATTAAAATTGGACTTCTTCCTAATGGGGAAGCTCATTTCGGAGAATCAGAGTGCCTTCATTAGGGGCAGACAGATTGTAGACTGTGCTCTCATAGCCAGTGAAGTCCTACATTCCTGTCATAAATCTGGTGAAAAAGCAGTTCTATGTAAATTGGATATTGAAAAGGCTTACGACCATGTAGATTGGGGTTTTCTAGATTACATGTTAAGCCGCATGGGTTTTGGCGAGAAATGGAGAAAATGGATCAGAGAATGCGTCAGTTCGGCTCACTTCTCTATCCTTCTAAATGGCCCCCCTACTGGTTTCTTTAACAGTACCAGAGGGCTTCGGCAGGGCGACCCCTTATCCCTGCTCCTATTCCTTCTCATTGGTGAAGCCCTTTCCAAAATGCTGCTGAGAGGTCAGGAGGCAGGTATTCTATGTGGCATCAAGATGCCTGGGGTGTCTCCTCCTATTTTGCATATCCAGTTCGCCGACGACACTTTCATTATTTCCGTGGCATCCTAGGATCACATCGAAAACCTTCATACTACTCTTCGATGCTTCGAGGCAGTCTCAGGATTGTGGCCAAGTCTAAACTCTTTGGAATCAACCTTTCGGATGTCGAAACCTCTAGCTATGCAGATCTTATCGGCTGCCATTCTGCTTCTCTCCCCTCATCTTTCGTGGGGCTTCCCATCACTGTTGGAATCCCTCCGAAATTGATGTGGGACAAAATCATTGCTAAGTTCTAGAAATTCCTTGCAAGATGGAAGTGCCAATATCTATCGATTGGGGGTTGTCTAACCCTTATCAAGGCAGCTTTGTCGAATCTCCCCACATATTTTATGTCCCTCTACAGATGCACTCCCTCGGTGTTGTCGACCATTGATAAGCTGAGACGTGACTTCATGTGGTGTGGTAAGGACAATCAGAAAAAATTCTATTTGCTCGACTGGCAGGAGGTCTGCAAACATTTCCAACAAGGAGGAGCTAGCATAAAAAATTTGAAGATTATGAAAAAAGCCCTCCTTGGCAAGTGGACCTGGAGATTGGGTACTGAAGGTGGTTCTCTCTAGAACTCTATAATCAAAAGCAAATATGGCTACTCCCCAGGTGGCTGGTGGACCAAAGATTCCACAGCTTATAGGGCCTCCCCCCTATGGAAAGGAATTTTGCGTTCTAAAAAGGACTTCCTCAAAAGCATAACCTTCGAGCTGGGTAATGGCCCTTCTGTTCGTTTCTGGGAAGACTCCTGGATAGGTGATTCGCCTTTGATGTTACGATTTCCAAACATATATCGTCTGTTGCTGCGCAAAAATATTCCTGTTGCTAGCTGCTTCTCCATCACGAGCGAGAATGTTGTTTGGGACGTCAAATGTGCAGTGTTATTAACTTAATTAAGTAAACCACAAAGTAAATCATAGTCATCTTGTTTCAATATAGTACAAGGAGGGGGGAAAATTCAAATCAAAATAAGGTGGTTAATGTTGCTGGGGATAAGAATACTTCAACTGCATGCACAAACACAATGTACACTCGATGTGGAATGCGCAAATCAGCCTAACATACTTCAATTTCGTACCCAAATGAGCAGCGATGACGGACACATCATGATCACTTTTCGTATGTAGGCCATTTAAGGGGCCAACACTGAAAAGAAGAAACCCTAGTTTCTCAAGGGATGCTGAACACAAGGAATGCATTGAAGAAAGAAAAAGTATTAAAGTGTGGAAGGAAAAAAGAAGGGTGTTCAAACTTGATTGATCACCATCTTGATACTATGTAATTTGATATAGAAGGGAAGAGAGAGAGGACGGCGGGTGGCAGTGGAGGAAGAGACATAAAGTGATGTAGACCTTGAGGGTGAGGCTTACACACGAAGGTTAAGCCTCATGCAGTTAAGCCTTGGATTTTTCTTCAATCTCTTCTTGAGGCATGAGACATCCACATTTGAAAACTGGGATTGCGGATTTTGAAACCCTTGAGCAGTCCCATAAGGCTTTGATAAAATACGTTAAAGTTTCTGTTCAAGACTTCCATAACTTAAGAGCAAGGATCAAGAACTCGTCCTGTCTAGATCTTAATGTGGTACTATTTTGGCATTGCAAATCCAATGGTCTCTTGTCAGATTCTCCTCGTTATCAGGTTCAGTTGGCTTTTCCGCAACTTATGGCGATCTCTCTAGCTACTGCAGGTTTCAATTTCTTTGTTCGGCTTAGCCTTTGAATTCCTTGCCCTTTGTTTTGTTGAAATAGGGGCAAAAGTTGTCATACAAAATATAAAATAAGGAAATCAAATCAAGGAAACAGACATTCACCACAGTTTATTTGCAATTTGGGTGAGACATGCCATGACTTATTTTTCTAAGCAACCAACTTAATAAGTCTTTTATACTAAATTGCTTTTCTTTGTGGATGAGTGAAGAGTGAATAGACTTGGGAAGATTTTATTGTCAACTGGTCTTTTAGTCATTCTTTATCTTTTGTTTCTACTTTATGGGATGTTAGGTTTGAGGTAGAATCCCACAGCCTGCTCTAAACTTGCAATATGAAAATATCACCTTCAAGGCTTTTTTCTTTACTTTCTTTTTAAATTGAAGTACTTTGATTTCAGTCAAAGCTACCGCCATAATGCTCTTAGCGTTTCCCTTTTAAGCATCAAATGCACTGTTGGGAACAAATACTGTGGAGTTGCCCATCCAAGTGGTTTCTTTTCCGAAGTCTTTGGAAAGATGGGGATTCATGTGGCATGCTAATGATACACTCATGTTTTGTGTTGCTGCTGTTTTCAGTTAATCTGGACTCTATCATCCTCGTTTTGTCTTTCAGCTTGCATTTGCAAAAAGAGCATTTACAAAACCAGAGCTGAGGATGGCACACAACTTGCATAAGATGTCATCCATCCTAGGAGGTGCGCTTTTTATTGCTGATGATTTCTTCCCAAGCACTCCATACATTCATGCTGCATGGCATCTTGCTGCAGCAATTGGTGTTGGGACCTGTAACAAACTTCTTGAGTGACTGTTCGAACTGCCCCGAGGCCTTGTTCTACCTCTACGGTGCAAGTATCCTCCATCACGTGTGTATTTCAAATCAATAAAATGTATATGCCATTGTTTCAAGAAGAAGAAGAAAACAATCTTTTATAAGGTCTATTCGTTAAGAAATGCATTATAGCTTTCTAATCTTGCCATCTGTATTACATGAAGAATGTTACGGAAATTTGCATGTGGAGAGACAGGAGGAGAATTGCAGCACACGTGTGGGAAATATGGGCCTTCTATAAGGTGGGGCTTCTGTGAACATGTGCCGGACAATAAATCAGCCTGGTCCATTTGTCAAGTGGGTCATACGTGCATGCCTATAGAAATACACCATCCATCTATGACAACTGCTGCATGGAATGAAGAGGAGCTCGTCATCTTCTCAACGATGGCCCTTCAATAAAAATATCTGGAATGAGAAATAAAATTGATATTGTTGAATCAAAAGTGCTGATTACAACGGATCTGATGGTCTTACATGAGCAAAAGAGGCCCTATATTCTTAATTTGACTTGAAACAGGGTACTTTTTTGAAATGGTTAAAATTTTCATAAGCCAATCCCAAACTCGTGAGTAACTCGTACATGACTAAAACAGGGAACTCAACGACCACCGGATGCTTCAAATACTAAAAATAAAGAAAATAAAACTAACTAAAAATAGGAAGTTCTTACTTGGAACTCTAATTTGATCCCTAAAATGATCCCATTTTGTGAACTCGTTTGGAGGCCAATGAATTTTAGGTGATTGGCTATGCCATAAAGTTTGTTGATCGCAAAGTCATGGCCTTCGGAAGCTATAGTGCATGTTTAGGTCATTTTCCCAATCAAGACCCTTTTATTTTCTTGCTACTACCAATGTGATCTGAATTGTATAGTTCACGATTTGAATGGTGCGGTATCTCGCTCGAATTTGTGCGATTCTGGTCCTCCGCCTTGGATGCTATTCTCTCGCTACTACCAAGGTTATCTAAACTGTACAGTTCACGATTTGAATAGTGTGATTTTAATCATGTTATTATTGTGAACACGAATTGTAAGGATCTATTCCACCATAATTCACTGCAAAAAGGTGAAAAATCCCTTTGTTTTTTAAAACAGATTTCCCATCTTTTTTTAGTCTTTTGCTTTTAAAAGGTTTTTAAGGCCCACCCACATTGATGAAAACATACTTATGTTTCTTTTAAGAGAGAAGAGATCTAGAGTTTTTGAGGCTTTAAAATAAATAAATAAATTTAAAAAAAAAAAAAACAGAGAGAATTCGACATATCTTTTTTGTTGGTCAACGGATCAAATGCGGCTTTCTTCATTGGGATTCTAAATCTAAACAGTTAAAATAATAATAATAAAATAAAATAATTTTATAACCTATTCTCTATCCTTTCTCCTCCTTTTAAGGTAAATAGGTCGAAAATATTCAATATTTATGTCTTTTTTTTTTTTTTTGGAAGGCAAACAAAAGAATTTATTACCTACTCAAGGCATGTGGGTTAAAAAATAGAGAGGAGGTCCACATCCTGAGCTAGGGAAGAAAGAAAATAAAAGAGAAAAATCCACACTCTAGGCTAGGGAAATGAAGCCCACATCGAAGCTAGGGAGCAACAAAAACTAAAAGCGATGGCAAAGAGAAAAGAACAAGGAATGAGTCCCCCACTCCAGGCTAGGGGAAGAGGCAAAAGGATAAGAAGCTCAAATCTTGGAGTGATGAGAGCAACCAATTCTCCTTAAGCTATTATGCGAGTATGTCTCAAGTGAGCTAAAAAGGAGAGCTTAAGAAGTCCTTGAGGCGGGGTGAATAGGACTATGCCAAATAATTGAATAAAGTGCTGAGTAATAAATAAATCAGAGATCTCAATTGCACTAGTATTGAAACGTTGATTCAAACTAATTCGTAGGACAACCTTCACCCAAACAAGTTTAGGTAGGAGAATTTTATTTCACGAACGTGATAAAAATCAAAATTCTAAACTGAGCAAGAGTAAATAAAATAAATATTACAATCATTCACCACTTGTACTAAAATGAAATTACAACCATTCACCACAAAAATAATAAAAACATTCACCACAAACATTAAGAATTGTAGTGGTTCGGTGTATCAACAACAGTTCTCAAACAACTATACCTACTCTACTCCCAAACTTACTATCCATGTAATCTTGGCTTTCACTATAAATAAGGTTTTCTCAGGGCCACCTTAAAACTTGATATAGTTGTGATTTTACCTAGCTATCAAAAACAAAAACCCTCACTGAGATTTTCTGGCTTATCTAAAAAAACCAACACTAAGATTTTCTGGCTATCTTGGAAAAACCAAATACAAAATATAAATGTATACTTCTCTTCATCGTAGAAGAAACTGTAGCCGAAGAACTTCTTTTCTTGAATGTTCAATGTTCAATGTTTAGTCCGATAGAAAAGGTCCAGGGTTATAATGATTTTAATTAAATTTAAACCAATGACTACTTATATTAATTTCTTTAAATCTCAATAAGAAGAATATTCACTCTCTTCTTAAAATCAGAACGACAAAGTTTGAGATTAAGGAATTAAACAAAAAAGCTATAAAATGATTTATAAATACCGTTCAATAGCCTGACAATAACTAAGGCTTCTCTCTCTCTCTCTCTCTCTCTCTCTCTCTCTCTCTCTCTTACAGAAGGATTTTGATAATGATAATAAATATTTCATATTGAGAGAGAAACTCAATTTATAGGCAAAGAAGTGGTTTCTTCGACTGGCCTAAGGCAGTCTTTGACTGGCCCAAGCACCAGATTCTGTTTCAACGGATTTTTGGATTTGAGCAATATAAGATTTAACAAACCTTCGACTGGTCGAAGGCCCTGTTCGACTGGTCAAACATGGTTTTTGACTGGTAGAACATGCCAAAATCTGAACTGATTTAGTTGCTGGACTTTGAGCCGAAAACTCTCGACTGGTTGAAGATTGTCCTTTGACTGGTCGAAGGTGCAATAAAATTTCTGTTTTCACTCGGTTTGTACTAGGATTGGTTGAGAAAATCTTAGGTTGGTCGAGCCAAAACTTAGATTGGTCGAAACTCAACCAAATATAAGCATAAAAACCTAATTTTAAATAGATTTTGAAAGAACCTAAACCTAAGGTCTTTCTAGGGTTTATAATACCTGTATGGACTGAACTTCATTATCTTGAAGTAGATTAGAGACTTGAACTTCTCTTAAGGATCTTGATCTTCTACTAGAACATTAGTAGATCTTGATCTTCAACTTGATCTTGAGCTTGATCTTCTACTAGATCTTGAACTTGTTTTGAACCTTAATCTTCAATCATACTTGAAGATCACTTGATAAGATGTTTTGACTAAACAAAATTTGATAAAGAAAGTGTGAAGTGTGCTTTAAACATTATAGCGCTTACAGAGCATTGTTCACAACCCCAAGTATAGGGTCGAGATGTAGTAATAATCTCGGTGAGACCGAGGTCGAATCCATAGGGACTAATCTCGTGTGTATTCTGAAAGTAACTAGAACTAGAATTAGAAGAAGATGTAAACCTAAATATGAAATATTTGAGAAAGTGATTTTGAATAAGGTAATTAAAACTTATAAATTAAAAGGTGGTAATTAGGGTGCTATGGATCCACTTGTAGGATCTCAGGATGCTAGCTTGCCTAATTCAAGGACACAACTGAAATCGAGTCCTATCTTATCCAATTGGTAAGAAGAGATTTGTCAGATCTCTGAACTTCTCATGGAACTAATCATTAATGGATGAGAGTTTTGAGGATTTGGAAGTGATTCCATCACCTAACCATGTCCAGGAGACAAGGCAAACAACAAGATTTACCAATCCTACAACCAATCATAAGAGAATTGTGAAGGTTAGGAAGGATTCCATCATCCTACCATGCCCAAGGGATGATGGTGAGCGACGGGACTTGCTAATTTTATAATCTTAAATCAGGAAAAGAAGATATTCGAAGCTATCGCGGATCTATTATAATTTGTCACAACAAACCATTAAAAACTAAAAATATTCCTTATAATTAAACTTGAATCCAAGAGAGTTCAACAAAACATGAATCAAAACAAAGTTAACATCCCAATCACGCTATAAGCTTCACCTCTTAGCCCTAGCTAAGAGGTTTAGCCAACCATAGACATGATTGTACTAAAATCTCTTAAGAAAAACATAAAAATAACTAAAAACAACTAAGGAAGAGGAAGAAAGACTCTTGGTGGCGGCTGTCCACACTTTTATTCTACTCCTTAAACCTTCGATGATGCCTAGGAATGTCCTAGGGACTCCTGTTTATAGTTGTGCATTCCCCTCTTACGCACTGACTTGAAATTTTCAGAAACCGCTTGTGAAAGGCCTCAATTTAGGCAATCCGCGTCGGCCCTGCGCAACAACTTTGCGCGATTTCGGTACCACCGAAGTCGTATTTAAAATTTTTTGCATATGAAATTGTAAGTGCAGAGTGCTTTGGTAGAAAAATGTGCTACCGAAATTGACTTTGGTGGTACCAAATTAAGCTTAGGTAGCACCGAGTTAAGCTATTTTCTTGCTAGACTGTTTTGTGCACTTTAGGTAGCTACTGAAGTTGGCTTATGTAGCACCGAAATTGACTGTTTTTCTGTTGTTTTACTTGTGCTCTTACCAATCTTTTCTCCATCCTTTGTACTTGGTTTCCTTGGATCTTCGGCATGAGAATTCTTCGTTTTCGGTCTCCTAAGATCCTTCCTTTGTGATCGGGACATCATGCGCACACGTGCACGCATACCACCCCCTACGCACGTACGTACGTAGAAAGAGGGCCCCACCATCGATCTGGCTCGATGACGACATTCAGGGAGGGTCTCCTAGCTAGAAGACAAAGTTTTGGTTCAAAAGAGTGGGCCCGTTAGTCAAAAAAAGCCCATCATAGGATTTCTTGATTGTGGCCATTCCTCGGATTGATTTCATATTTTAGGTTTTGCTTATTGTTATTATTTAGAACATTGTGAACGCTTTAGATTTTTTTGTTTGATTTTTATTTTAGTTTACTTCATCGCCAAGTAATAGGTTGCGTACATGGCACATGTTTTGGGGTATATGATTTTCTTATAAATAGGTAACCCTTGTAGCTTTCTTCATTGATTGACGATTAATAGAAATTCTGTGTTTTCCTACTCTCTGAGTTGTAAAGCCTAATTGGGTGCGAAACCCTCCCTTCATCACTAATGCAACATATATGCTTATGATTAAATGTGGTCTGTATTAGGGCATTAATCATGAATGGGATTATACCAAAACAGTAATTCATACTCCAGATCAAGTTGTAAAGCGCAAACAGAAGACTGAAAGATATAAATAAATGTAAATAAGTCAAAAGATCACGATCGGTCTCCAGAGTATGAATACATCATTGAGTCACCATATACATGTAATAGTCTCAAAAATCAAAATGTTAAAATAATACAACTACAATGATAATCCCTGTAGCCCCGTCGATCCGGATAGCCTAAGCGAAGCCACCGGAGAACTGCATATAAGAGAACTCGTCCTGATCCTCGTAATAGTCAGGCTCCGCCTCAGGGGTCACGCTGTCATCTGAAATCAAGACAAAGTCTGGTTGGTGTTTGAAACACCGTCCCGTAATGTGGGAGTGAGTGATCAACTCGGTGGAACAAAAAAACAAACGTTAGCATGTTATCAATTCAATCAAGTAGTAATGATAAAGCAGTAAATCACACATCCCTAAGTACTCTTGTTAATGCAAGAATGGTATGAATATATGATGCATGCCCTCGCCCACGCTCCCTCAGTGACTTCATCTCATGTTCGCGCATGAACAACACTGCCTCAGTGCTTGACCTGCTACACCTGAATGCATGCGTAATGCAGTGCATGCATATGATTACCAAGTTCTTATTAGTCCTTTTCATACATCAGGGTTGGGAAACTAAGGTACCTCTCTTATATCATTTCCCAACTGATGATCCATTTTAAGGTCGTCAGTCTTAGTAATATCATACGATGTTGCGGTTCTAAGTCATTACAAAGGGCTCATCGCCACGATGCAGTGTAGGCCTAGTTTATACTCTAATTGCTATGTAAGGCTCGTCGCCTCAGCGTAGGCTCAGAGTATGCTCGCGGTCACTACAAAGGGCTTGTCACCAAATCAGTGTAGGCCGACAGCTCGAATACAGTGTCCCATACTACCGTATTCGGCTGACGAGCTCTGGTTGCTCACTGGTCACTACGGGTGGACTCGTCGCCCCGGCGTAGGCCGACAACTCGACTACAGTGTCCCATACCACCATGTCTGGCTCATGAGTCTCAGCGGATCGAGGTACTAAGGTTAACGGGGTTTCACTGGTGAGTTCGGTACCTTAGGTTCAAACAATAGTGTCCATACATGTAACGACTCGAAAAATTCCGTACAGTGGCCCGAGTATCACCTCAGGCAGAAATCACTTAGGATTAAATCCTTTATAAATTAGACAAAGTTAACTAAGTGCTAAACTAGATTAGCCATGAAATCTGCTTGAATCACTTTAAATACGACCTGTAAGACCCAAAACTTGTAGAATCATTGACGCTAGGTTACCCTAAAATCTAGGATCAAACTCATTACCCGACTGCTCTCGGGAGCACATTGAATCTCTGTATCAGATTTAGACCGCACATCGAAAGTTCGAATGATACGAAGTTATAAAATTAGGACCGCCTCGCTGGGCTTGACAACCATCTCGGAAGTCGAAACCAAATAGTATTCCAGAGCTATTCGTTTGAGCCCGGAGCGAGGAGTGTGAGAAAACCTGGTTTTCTTTAGAAATTTAATTAAACTTAAGTAATCTGAGACTTGATGTTTGCGGGCCAAATATAAGCAATCAGACCGTAGGAATCTGACTCAAATACACCCTCGGATCAGGAAACATTTCCCATATAAGTCCGTGTACTTGTAACCCTGATCGAGTTTCGGTGACCGTTAAACTGAAACTGTCCGCCACGTGTGATCTGGGAACCCATTTGGAATGAAAACTTAACTCGACCTAGATCCATAGTCAGTGAGCTTAAGTCCGACCTTTGGCTCAAGGGGGGGCTCCAGAAGTGCTCCGTTGAGCTGGAACAGATCCGCTTTGGACATAACCTAAGTATACCTTGATCCGGAGTCTGTTTTGGAGAGTTTTAAGCCTATATAAGGACCTTAAACCCTCCCTCATTCTCACCATACGAATTTGAGAAAACCCCAGGAGAGAGAAGAGAAGAAAAAGAGAGAAAGTGTGAGACAAGTGAGGGATTCTTCCTGATACTCTACCCTGCTGTTCTCCCTATTTAACCACCCCGATCTAATCGCTTTTCCGGCGATTCCGGCTTCGTTTCTAGGTAAGGAACCCTAACCCTAATCCGTTCTAGGGTTATGATAGTTACAAGTGATGAAATAGCTAACCTATTTCATGTCTTAAGTTGCCGTTGTGCCTTAGATAAAGCGAGGGTGAACGAACTGACTTCGTTATGCGTTTATCGGTGTAAGGTGCGAACTTTAGACGTATAAGTTATGGTTTTCAACGCTTTCAATGTCAGATAATGATAGATTCATAATCTGTATGTGTAACATCCCGAAAATCGGGGGTCGAGTAGTAACTCAACTCCCGAGTTCCAGAACATCACTTATGTAAAAAAATGAATGATGATTGAATGTTGATGGTATTCGTGCATTGAACATGAGTGAGATTAAGCCAAAACGACATATCATACTACAGAGACAGTTAAATTGCAAGCGGAAGACTGTGATAGATAAATAACATATATAAACTATTGTGGGTCTCCAGAGTGTGATGATGTTACCAGGTTATTTAATTATAAGTACAATTCTAAAATATACCTAATGTGAGGAAGTGTAATGTCTTCTATCCCAAGTACCATAGCCCCGTCAATACAATACCAAGTCTTCATAGACCTGTCAGAGAGTCATAAGTAGGAGAACTCCTCCTCAACATCATAGAAGTAGTCCGGCTCTGCTTCATACGCATCGCCATCACCTGAAACTCAACAAATCTGGTTGGTGTGTACAACACCGTCCCGTAACATGGGAGTGAGTGATCAACTCAGTGGAATAGTAAAGTATAGGTTAACATGTTATCAATGCAGTCAAGCAGTAATGATAAAACAGTAAAATCAAACACTCCTAACTACTCTTATTAATGCAAGTATGAATGCAGTCATGATGTATGCCCTCACCACACCCTCCCTCGTGCGACACCATCTCACGTTCGCGGCATGCTTTCATCCCTCAGTGCTCCACATCTTCCAGGCACATGCAATGCATGATGAGCATGATTACCGAGTATTTATTAGTCCATTTCAAACAGCAGGATTGGGAAACTAAGGTACCTCCCTTGTATCATTCCCAAACATGATCCATTCTAAGGTCGTCAGTCCTAGTTAATCTCAGACGATGGTGTGTTTTTTAGGTCACTGCAAAGGCTGCCAGGGCTGTTATGCACAAAGGTTACACCACTCCCCCATCACCTCTTAAACGATTCATCACTATACAGAAACAGGCCTAGTCCATACTCTCTACTCTACGGCAAAACTCATCGCCTCACCACAAATTCAGAGTATGCTCGAGGTCACTATAAAGGGCTGTCAGGGCTGTTGCTCGCATTCGTTGCACTACTCCCCCATCACCTTATCAACGTAGGCCGACAACATGAATATAGTGTCCCATACCACAATAATCGGCTCACGAGTCTGGTTGCTTACTGGTCACTACGGGGAGGTACGTGGCCCCAGCGTAAGCCGACAGCTCGACCACGGTGTCCCATACCACCATGCCCGGCTCATGAGTCTTAGCGGATCGAGGTACAATGGTTAAAAAGGATTTCACTGGTAAGTTTGGTACCCTAGGTTCAAGCAGTAGCGACCAAACATGATGAACATACATTAGACAGATCGGGTTACTTGATGAGCTTGGCTAGCTCAAGCGCACAACAAGTTGAACGACATGAAGTGCATAAGCACTTCGCGTGGCCAACCACTATCGCCAACCAAAGTACGACTCGAGTTCGTCGAACACATCTCACGTGACAAATGAATCAGACATGAATTCAATTCTGGTACCGATTGTCTGGACTATAATCATAGCCCCAAACACAATCAATTGCAGATAGATAAAGCAGTAGTGGATCAAGATTCAAATCATACAATCAAAGTCTGGTATTATCCGTTTAGGGCTGCCAGGGCTGTTACACGCATTCGTTACACCACTCCCCCATCACCCATGACGGATTTCATGGAATACAACATAAACATGTGAAGTAAACAGAGAAGAATTAAATAAACAAGTAATTCAGGCATGTTAACAAGAATGTCATAAAGCATGATATAAAGCATATTATAAAGTATGTTATAAAGCACTATATAAACAAGAAACACAAACACATATATTTCATAAGTAAGCGGTTAAAGTAATTAACCACACGGAGGAAATCATACCGGTCTCTAAGGTAGTTGAGAATCCTATCTCAACACCTACCTAAGGCATCATAATCCAAACACTTACTCTCTCAAGCATTTTCACAAACACTTAGCATACACTATTTCAACATACTTAGAGTATGTTAGCAAACATGTATTAGGGTGAGTCCTTTCACCAAGCAAGTATTTTATGCATATATAATATATTTATACAACAAATAATCATGGCAAACACATCTCTAAAATATATACGTATACGGTACTTTCTATAATACAGTATTTCTACATACATAGTGTATATTAGCAAAACATGCATTAGGGCGAATCCTTTCGCCAAATAAGTATTTTATCCATATATCGTATATTCATACAACAAATAATCATGTCAAACACATTTTCAAAAAATATACGTATACGGTATTTTCTACGAATACCTAGAATATGTAAAATTCCATATTCTACAACTTTAATCAAAACAGGAAACGGAAAACACTTTGTACATGTGCAATTGCATGCAGATCATGAATATATCATTATCTGACATTGAGAGCGTTGAAAACCATAACCTATATACCTAAAGTCCGCACTTTTTATCGTAGAATCGAAACGGAGTCGATAGAATTGCTAAGTTCCTGTATTCAGCAGTTTGACAACCTAGAGAACAAAATAGGTTAGCTATTTCATAACCTACAACCTATACAACCCCAAAACAGATTAGGGTTAGGGTCTCTGACCTAGAAATGGAGTGGTGAAGCTCGTGGAGTGGCATGAAAACATGGCAGGGAGATCCTCCCACATCTCCTACACTTTCTCTCTCTTTTCTCTCTTTCTCTCCTAAGGTTTTCTCAAATTCGTATGGCTACAATGAAAGAGCGTTTAAGGTCCTTATATAGTCTAAAAAGTCTCCAAATTAGACTCCAGGTCAAGGTATACTTGGGTTATAGCCAAAGTGGGCTGTTTTCAGCTCAACGGAGGACTTCTGGCGGGCCTCCTTGAGCCAAAGGTCGGACTTAAGCTCACTAACACTGGATCTAGTTTAGTTAAGTTTTCATTTCAGTCGAATTTTTAGATCACGCGTGGCGGACCAGTTTCAGTTCGACGGTCAGTGGGTCTCGATCAGAGATTCCGAGTACATGTAAATGTTTATGAAATTTTTGCTGATCCGAGGGTGTATTTGGGACAGATTTTGACGGTCTGGTTGCTTAAAACTGATCCGCAAGTGACAAGTCTCAGATTACTATTCAAAATATTTATTTTGTAAAGAAACAAGTGTTTTCACACTCTTTCGCTCCGGGCTCAAGTGAATGGCGCTGAGACACTATCTGGATTTGATTTTTGAGATGGTTATCAAGCCCAGCGAGGCGGTCTTAAATCCTTAACCTCGTATTATTCGGACTCCCGATGTGCGGTCCAGATCTGATACGGAGTTTCAACGTGCTCTCGAGAGCAGTCGGGTAATGAGATTGATCCTAGATTTTAGGGTAACCTAGCGTCAATGATTCCACAAGTTTTGGGTCTTACAGATCATATTTAAAGTGATTCAAACAGATTTTGTAGCTAATCTAGTTTAGCACTTAGTTACTTTGTCTCATTTCTAAAGGATTTAATCTTAAGTGATTTCTGGTCGAGGTGGTACTCAGGCCTTTGTAGTTTGTATATAAGGTGATCCAAGTTATATTACTTAATTAGTTTAAGATAGTGTCTAGGGTGAAAGTACTTAGGAAAATTGAAAGCACAAGGTGGTGAAAGGTTGGATTTGTGAAGGAAATAGGTTCAGAATCGATTTTAGACTGTAGGATTGAGTTCTGACAAGTTAATAAGGTGTTAGGAGTGGCCCATTGCCTAAGGACGTCTAATTCCAGGTTGGCAAAAATCTGGGCTGTTACAGTATGCTATTGCACATGTACAAAGTGCTGTCCGTTTCATTTTTTGGTTATACGTTAACTATGTTGAATATACTGTATTTCTCGTATTTGTAGAAAGTACCGTATACATATAAATTTTGAAAGTGTGTTTACCATGATTAAGTACTATATGAACATGCTATATATGTGTATAATACTTACTTGGCGAAAGGGTTTGCCCTAATACATGTTTTTGCTAGTATACACTATGTTTGTTGAAAGAGTGTATCCTAAGTGTTTGTGAAAATTCTTGTAAGAGTAAGTACTTAGAGGATTGTGCTTTAGGTAGGTGTTGAGATAGGATTCTCATCTACCTTAGAGATGTATATGATTTCCTCCATGTTGGTTGTTTAATTTAACTGCTTACTTATGAAATATGTGTGTTTGTATTTCCTGTTTATATTGTGCTTTATAACATGCTTGTTAACATGCTTGAATTACTTTGTTTATTCTGCTTTACTCTACATGCTTTTGAATAAGGATTGATTGTGTTTGGGGCTATGATTATAGTCCAGGTAATCGGAAACGAAAATGAATGCGTGGCTGAGATTAATTCGCCATGCACGATGTGTTCGATGAACCCGAGTCGTACTTTGGCTGGCGGCAGTGGTTAGGCCACATGAAGTGCTTGCGCTTCATGTCATTCGGCTGGTTATGCGCTCGTGCTAGTCTGACTCGTCAAGTAACCCGATCTGTCTAATGTATGTTCACCATGTTTGGACGCCTCTGTTTGAACCTAAGGTACCTAGCTTACCAGTGGAATCCCATTAACCATGGTACTTCAATCCGCTAAGACTTATGAGCTGGGCATAGTGGTATGGGACACCGTGGTCGAGCTGTCGGCCTACGCTGGGGCCACGTGCCTCCCCATAGTGACCAGTGAGCAACTCAGACTCGTGAGCCGATTATGGTGGTATGGGACACTATATTCGAGCTGTCGGCCTACACTGATAAGGTGATGGGGGAGTGGTGCAATGATTCCATGTAATAGCCCTGGCAGCCCTTTGTAGTGACCTTGAGAGTACTCTGAGTCTACGTGGAGGCGACGACCCTTTCGTAGAAATAAGAGTACAAACTAGGCCTGTATTGATAAGGTGATGGGGGAGTGGTGTAACGATTCCATGTAACAGCCCTGACAGCCCTTACAGTGACCTAGAAACATACCATCGTATGAGATGAACTAGGACTGACGACCCTAGAATGGATCATGTTTAGGAATGATATAAGGGAGGTACCCTAGTTTCCTAATACTGCTATTTGAAATGGACTAATAACAACTCTGTAATCATGCTTATTATTACATTGCATGTGCCTGGAAGATGTGGAGCACTGAGGGATGAACGCATGCCGCGGACGTAAGATGGTGCCGTATGAGGGTGGTTAGGCGAGGGGCATGCATCACGACTGCATTCCATACTTACATTAACAAGAGTACTTAAGATGGTTGATCGTACTACTTTATCATTACTGCTTGACTGATTTGATAACATGTTAACCTATGCTTTATTGTTACACTGAGTTAGCTCCTCACTCCCACGTTACGGGACGGTGTTCTGGACACCCACCAGACCCTGTCTTAGATGCAGGTACCGACGATTCACAGGAGGCTGAGCCTCATTATTATGAAGATCAGGATGAGTTTTCCTTCATGCAGTTCTCCGGTGGCTTTGCTTAGGCAATCTGGATTTACAGGACTACTGGGCTATCACGACAGTTGGACTATTTTTTTTTTGATTCAGTACATATATATGATGACTCAGTGAAGTAATTATACTCTAAAAATAGATCGAGATCGTTTTGTTTTTATACACATCTATATATGTCTTTCAGTCTTCCGCTTGCATTTTGTACATTGATATGGAGTATGGATTACTGTTTTGGTATAATCCCATTCATGTTTCAATGCTCTCATCATAATCATCATTATCTATGTTGCATAAGTGATGCGTTGGAACTCGGGAGTTGAGATTTGCTCGACTCCCAATTTTCAGGGCGTTACAATACATGGTGAACATACAATAGGCCAATCGGGTTACTTGGCGAGCTCGACTAATACGAGTGCACATTGTATTGATCGACAAGAAGTGCATAAGCACTTCGTGTGGCCTAACCATTGCCGATGACCAACACTTGACTCGGGTTTGTCAAACACGTCCTATGTGGCGAATGAATCTCAGCTACGAACTCAAAGCCTGTTACCGATTGCCTGGACCGTAGTCCTACACACATTCAATGTTAACAACTAAGTATGTGAAGAGGTCAGAACAAGAATAACCAAGTAGTTCGATCATTTATCAAGCATGGTATAAGATGTAACATGAACAAGATTCCATATACATGCATTTTGGTAATAAAGCGATTAAACTAATCAACTTACATGGAGGAAATCATACACCTCACTAAGGTAGTTGAGAATCCTATCTCAACACCTACTCAAGGCACTATTATACTAAGTACATACTTATATAAGCATTTTCACAAACACTTAGACTACACTTAATAGCCTACATAACATATATTGGCCCATACACGTATTAGAACGAATCCTTTCGCCAAAGAGTCGTCACACGCATAACTCGTATATACACACGGCAGTAAATCATGGCAAACACATTTTTAGATTTTATACGTATACAGTATTTATACACATACAAGGAATACGCTGAATTCTACACAATACGTACATAACTGAAACACAAAACAAACATCGTATTATACATGTGAAATAACACCAGATCATGAATCTATCATTATCTGACATTGAAAGCATTGAAAACCATAACCTAAGCATCTATAGTCCGCACCTTTTACCGTAGAAGTGAGTAACGGACTCAGTTCAAACACCAAGTCTTTATCAATGGCAGAGCGACAACCTATGGCATGAAATAGGTTAACTATTTCATCACTTACACTAGTTGAATCTTTAGAACTGATTAGGGTTAGGCTTTTTTATCCGAAAATGGAATCAAAATCGCTGGAAAAGTGATACGGTATGATGGATAGACACGTAGAATAGTAGGGATCGATTCCCAAGAGTGATTCTAACTTCACTCTCACTTTCTCTCTCTTTACTCTCTTTTCTCTCCTAGGGTTTTCTCAAATTCGTATGGAGTGAATGAGAGAGGATTTAAGGTCCTTATATATGCCTAAATTTGATGGAATTGGCCCCAGGGCCAAGGTATACTTAGGTTATGTCCAAAGTGCATCAGTTTCAGCTCAACGGAGCACTTCCGGAGCCCCCCTTGAGCCAAAGGTTGGACTTAAGCTCATAGACCTTGGATCTATGTCGAGTTAAGTTTTCGTTCCAGTCGGGTTCCTAAAGCACACTTGGCGGACCAGTTTCAATTCAACGGTCACCGAAACTCGATCAGGGTCACAAGTACACTGGCCTGTGTAAGAAATTTCCCCTGATCAGAGGTGTATTTGGGTCAGATTCTGACGGTCTGAATCCCTATATTCAGCCCACTAACGACAAGTCTCAGATGACTTAAATTAGATTGAATTTCTAAAGGAAACCACGTTTTCTCACACTCTTCACTCCGGGCTCAAGCGAATGGCTTCGGGACACTATCTGGACTTGATTTCCGAGATGGTTGTCAAGCCCAGTAAGGCAGTCTTAATTATATAATTTCGTCGTAATCGAACTTTCGACGTGCGGTCCAGATCTGATACAGAGTTTCAATGTGCTCCCGAGAGCAACTGGGTAATGAGATTGATCCTAAATTTTAGGGTAACGTAACGTCACTGATTCTACAAGTTTTGGGTCTTACAGATCGTATTTAAAGTGGATCAAGCGGATTTCGTATGTAATCTAGTTTACCACTAGTTAATCCTCGTCTAATTTTCGAAGGATTTGGTCATGAGTGATTTCTTCTTGAGGTGGTACTCGGGTCTTTGTACGAAATTTTTCGAGACGTTACAATCTACCCCCCTTAAAGAAAAATTTCGTCCTCGAAATTAGTACCTTTTTGTACTCCTCGAGAATCTGAGGGTAGTTCTTTCTAACCTTGGCTTCAGTTTCCCAAGTAGCCTTTTCCTCCGTATGATGTGTCCACAGTACCTTCACAAGTGAGATGACCTTGCTATGCAACACCTGCTCCTTCCTATCTAGGATATGCGTCGGATGCAGTACATACGTAGCATCTTCGCTCAACTGTACCTGCTCCCATTTGATGATATGGGAAGGATCAGGAACGTACTTCTTTAGCATGGAAACATGAAATACGTTATGCATACCTGCAGGTGGAGTGAGCAAAGCCAGGCGGTATGCCACCACACTCACTTGGTCAAGTATCTAGAATGGGCCAATAAACTACGACGTAAGTTTTCCTTTCTTGCCAAAACGCAAGACTCCCTTCATGGGGGAAAATCGAAGGAATACATGATCTCCAACCTCAAACTCAAGCGGTCGCCGCCTCGTATCGGCATAACTCTTCTGTCTGCTCTGGGCCGTCAGAAGTCGACGCCTGATAATGTCGATCTTCTCTGAGGTCGCCTGTACTAACTCTAGGTCAATCAAACTGCGCTTGCCGACCTCTACCCAACAATGCGGTGCTCAGCAAGGGCGCCCATACAAGGCCTCATAAGGAGCCATGCCAATACTCGCCTGAAAACTGTTATTGTAGGCGAACTCTGCATATAGGAGACAATCATCCCAACTATCCTTGAAGTCCAAAACACAGGCTCGCAACATATCCTTCAAAATCTAATTCACCCGCTCCGTCTGCCCATCGGTCTATGGGTGGAATGCGTTACTGAACTTCAACTTCACACCCATCGCTTCCTGGATACGAGTCCAGAAAGTGGATGTGAATCGCGTGTCTCGGTCCGACACGATCTCCAAGGGAACTCCATGCAGATGCACTATCTCCTTAATGTACAATCTGGCCAACTCGTCTGCAGAGTTTGTGACTTTAATCGGGAGGAAATGAGCTGATTTTGTCAGCCGATCCACAATCACCCAAATAGAGTCATAACCCTTTCTCGTCTTCGGCAATCCTGAGATGAAGTCCATAGAAATGAAGTCCCATTTCCATTCAGCTATGGGCATGGGCTGAAGGAGTCCAGGAGGTCGGCGATGTTCTGCCTTGACCTGCTAACACGTGAGACAACGGGACACAAATTCTGCTATGTGGACCTTCATATTGTCCCACCAATATGACCGCTTCATGTCCTGATACATCTTCGTGTTACCAGGATGCATCGCAAGCTTTGATATGTGGGCAGCCTCGAGAATCTCCTGTCTCAAGTCATGAATGTCTGGGATGCATAGGCGGCCACGGTATCGTAGGCTCCCATCTGTGCCAACTCTTCACTCGGAGTCCTAGTCATCGCTAGCTTGCTCTCGGAGCTCAGACAATTGCGCATCGCCCTTCTAGGCCTCGATAATCCTGTCATCAATAAGTGACCGCACCCGAATGTGCGCGACACTCTCGAATGGCTCCTCCATGGTGAGTTTCTGCTTGAAGTCCCACACAAACTCTACCATATCCCAGTCTGCTATCATTAACGGAGCCGCAAATACTATAGCCTTCTTACGGCTCAATGTGTCTGCCACAAGGTTGGCCTTACCAGGATGGTAGGAGACCTTGAATTTAAAGTCCTTCAAGGTTTCCATTCATCGGCGCTGCCTCATATTTAAGTCCCGCTGAGTGAATATATAGTGAAGGCTCTTGTGGTCATAGAAAAGCTTGAACTCCTCACCGTAGAGGTAATGTCTCCAGAGCTTTAGTGCAAAGATGACGGCTGCCAATTCCAAGTCATGTGTAGGGTAATTCTCCTCATGCTTCCTTAACTGTATCAAGGCATATACGATTACCTTGTCCTTTTGCATAAGGACACATCCCAAACCAACTCGAGACGCGTCCGTGTAGATCGATACTTGACCCCTTGCTCTGGTAATACTAGCACAGGGGCGGACGTCAGTCTGTCCTTCAGCTCTTGAAAAGCTGCTTCCGCCTTCTCATTCCAGGCGAACGTCAGATCCTTCCGTGTCAACTGAGACAAAGGTCTGGCTATCTTTGAGAAATCCTAAATGAATCGTCGGTAGTACCCTACCAAACCAAGAAAACTCCTCACCTCAGTAACCGAACCAGGCTGCTTCCAGTCCTGAACCACGGCTACCTTAGCAAGGTCCACCGCTATCCCTTCCTTAGACACCACATGTCCCAGGAACTTGACTTCCTCCTGCCAGAAGTCACATTTCTTGTACTGTACGAACAACTGGTTCTTTCTCAGAGTATCTAAGACTGTTTGTAGGTGTTCCTCATGCTCTTCCCGACTCTTAGAGTATATCAGGATGTCATCAATAAACACGATGACAAATCGGTATAGAAATGGCCGAAATACCCGGTTCATCAAATCCATGAACATGGCCGGCGCATTCGTAAGACCGAACGACATCATGAGGAGCTTGTAATGCCCAAAACTGGTCCTGAAGGCCGTCTTCTTCACGTCCTCATCCCGGACGCGCAACTGATGATACCCTGACTGTAGATCAATCTTTGAGAAGTATCGCACCCCTTTCAACTGATTAAACAGATTGTCTATCCTGGGCAAAGGATAATTGTTCCTCACGGTCAATTGGTTCAACCTGCGGTAATCAATACATAATCGTAGTGACCCATCCTTCTTCTTGATAAACAACACAGGTGCTCTCCAAGGAGACACACTAGGTCGTAAGAAGCCCTTCTCTGCCAGCCCGTCAATCTGTTTCCTCACTTCCTCCATCTCACATAGAGGCATCCGATACATGGGTAATGAAATGGGGGGTCGCAAGATTAATAGTAAAATCGATCTCATGCCGAGGAGGTAATTCAGGGATCATCCTGAACACATCCTCAAATTCCCGAACTACTGGCATGTTCCTTAACGTCGGCCCATCAATATGCTCTAGTAAAGCAGCGTAACAGCCAACACGACATGGCCAACTAACCTGCACTGGAAAAGTAAAGATCGTGCCATCAGGTCCGTTGGCTGTCAGGACTCGATTATCGCAATCAATCTCTGCCTTCATCTCGGTGAGCCAGTCCATACCGAGGATAATGTCGTAGTGCCATAGTGGGGCGACAATGAGGTCAACGAATACCATCCTGCTACCCAACTCTACTGAGCAACCCTCACACGTCCGTGTGACATCCGAAAAAGTCCCAGTAGCGGTAGTGAGTCTCACTCCCTTCGTGGGAGTAGTATGTAAAGCTAGACGTTTAACTACCGCACATAAAATGATGGAGGTAGTGGACCCAGTGTCCACTAACAAGAAGACAAGAGTACCTTAGACATGTGCAGTGACCTCGAAGGCCATAGGTGCTGACAGTATTGTCTCTGGCTTTTCTGCTGTAAATGCATGAACGTGTGCCTCTGAGGTCGGTTGGGCTGAGGCACCATAGGTCGCTAAGGCGGCCTAAATCGAGGTGCAGGGGGTCGGAATGATGAATGTGTAGGGACAGTACATAGGGGCAGAACCGATATAGTCTGAGGGTGAGTGCGGTCGATCCTCTGCGGTGGTGAGAACCCACTGTCTCTCATACGTGTGAAGCAGCTCTCAGCTAGGTGGCCTGGCCTCCCACAGTAGGTGCATGTCACGCCTGGGTGCCTCATCGGAACTAATGGGCACCGCAACCCTGGGAGGAGAGTCTGTGTGAGGCCTCTTGCCGAGAAATGGCCTGCTCGGCATATCTGGTCGGGGCCTGGGGATCATAGGCCCACGAGAGTGTGATAATCGATCCCTGTCCTGCTCTGCTCGCATAGACATGTGTACTAGCTCAGCATAAGAGGGTATGCTAGTACAACACATCTTTGAGCAAATATCAGGGCGCAGGCCCTCGGAAAAGCGCTGCATCTGCATCCGTGCTTCGGCACGTATCATAGGAATATATCGGCCCAACTCTGTAAACCGGTGCTCGTACTCTGTCACCGTCATGCCTCCCTATCTGAGGCGCAAGAATTCATTCTCCTTCTCATGCCGGTACGTCTGGGGATAATACTTCTCATGAAAGCGGAACTCAAAAACTGCCCATGTTTATATATAGCTAACTACAACTGTCTGCAGAGCACTATCTCACCACAGGCTAGCCTCCTTTTCAAACATAAAGGTGGCCAACTCGACCTGCTCCTACTCAGTACAATGTAACATCCTCAGCATCTTGGAGATGCGGTCGAGCCAATATTCAGCCTCCTCGGGTCTGTGAGAACCGGTAAAGGTAGGAGGCCTCAAGCGCTGGAATCGCTCGAGGAGACCACTCGTTCCCTGATTCCCCGTAGGGTATGCAGCAGGTGTAGGGGGAGGCACATCCTCATCTTGAGCAAAAGGCCCTACAGTCTTAGCAGGGCATACAGATGGTGAAGGTGGAGTCACACTTCCACCCTGAGCTAGGACCCCTGCAATGGTGGCTAAGAGCTACTGGTGCTGCTGGTGCATCATTGTCATCAACTGCTCCAACCTATCCACAGGTAGGGCTGACGGAGGCACATGCTGCATCGAAGAGGACGTATGGTTCTGCTCACGAACCGGTGGTGTGTACGGTGGCGGTCCAACTGCAAGACCAATAGATGGCTGAGACTCAGGCATAGCCTCACGAACAGGGCCTAAACTGGGGTCCGTATGACCATCACCCTGGGGAGGTGCCTGATCCATCGAACCAATAAGTGCGAGGCATGCCGTACTTGCTTGGCCTTCCATGGCATATCCTATATGACATAGGGTGCAAGTTGTGTAAGATGTAGCATAACAATACACAAACCTTTAAGCATTCTACACACTTCATTTCTACACACTTCATAACAAAAGGGGCTGCATGCATTTCATTCACCAAAATTTGTCATAATACATGGAATACAGAGTTACATGAATCATGATAGAAAATGCATGTGAGCTAATACAACCAAAGCTTCGAACACAAAACATTCTACGAACTACTACACTACTTAGCCCAGCAACATGAAAATAAACATAACCTAAAGCAGTAACCAAAACAAGGTGCAAGACAATGACATGGATGACTAGGCATCTTAGTCTGGCGACGGAGGAGGGTCACCCTTATCCTGCAAGCAGTACAGGATAGTCTTCAAAGTGCAAGTCACTTTCTTGAACTTGTATTTCACGAGGCCCCGAAGATCCATAATATCCTGTCGTAGGACAGCCTGACCCTCCTCAAGTTGAGCTATACGAGCATCCCTAGCAGCCCGATCAGTGTCCTGCTCCAGTGGCGTAGGAGGGGAGCTCTCCTCCGTATCCTGGGCATCTTCTTCTTCTTCGCTCACTTCCTCTTCTATTTCAACTCCACCTTCTTCCTCACTCTCTTCCTCTTCACTCTCTGTCTCATCCTCACTTTCCTCAAGTTGGACTTGTCGTTGTCGTGGCCCGATGTCCATCTGATTGGGAGTAGTTTCATTAATGAAATGTTGTGTCACTGGAAGTTCTGTGCCAAGACTGTAGCCGAACTCGCGTGCAATCTTGCATATAAGCCGGCCAAAGGGGATTGAATCAGTCCTTCTATTTGAGCGTGCGGTCAGAATGATATATCGCAAAACATACGTGGGCACGCACATCTTCTCTCCCTACCCTGCCTGGTATAGAAAGTCGACCATCAGGCGCATGCACTCACTACGATTGCTCCACCTGGGATAGACATTGAACATAAAAATGTGATGGAGTAGACGAAAGTCGTCAGTCATATTAGTCACTAACAGACTATTGTTTGGCTGCCATTGAACTAGTCGACCACAAAGGAAACGCCTACGGTGATCCCTTTCTCGTGCACTCTCAGATTCTTCTCGCTCGCGTGGACTTGGCCAAGCGGTACGCCCATGAGTCGAGCTATCAAGCCAGTGTCAATTATGGCCTCTCGATCTCTTCCGGATGGGATCTTGAACTGCAAGGGATCTAGCGTAGGCTCTCGAATATGGGCATAGAAAGCTCGGACAGTACCCACATTCGTAGGATATTTTCCCTCAAACACAGGGCCCCAGCCGGCCTCACCCAGGCACTCCAATAACAGATACTCTTCAAAGAGCTTCCCATCAACTTGAGCTTCGAAAAGGACTCTACGGCCTGCATATCTTCCATGGGACAACTCTGCCAGTAGGGTTCTTGGGAGAGGAGCCTGGGGATCGAGGTCCCGCTTCGTCCGTTTCTTACGTTCAACGCCCATACTTGTGGTGGCGCTTCTCAGTCTCCTTGCACGAGTGGTGTGACTAGGCCCAACTTCATCCACGACACCCTTTCTCTTTCCCATGAGAGAGAGAGAAAAGTGAAAATTAAGAAAATGGCCGTAATAACTTCGAATAGAGCTATGGAGAAAGTGAAGAAAAGGGAGAAAAAGTTTGGAGTCTTTAGGTCTCCACAGATTTGCGCCTCCAGGGGGTGTGTAAAGGCTTAAATGGAAGAAAATGAAGAGGGAAAATGAAGAAAGAGGATGGGTAGTGGGTGTACATGAATTTGAGCCTTAGCTTGGGGATTCAAGAGCTCAAATGAGAGAGAATGGAGAGGGTAGGCAGCAATGGAGATGGGTTTACAGCAGGGTAGTGGAGAGGGTGCACGAAAATGGAAGAGAGATCATTTGGTGGGGCGATTTAAGAGAGAAATTTGAATTTTTTGGAAGAAAAGAAAATGTGGAGGGGTGGTTTGTGAAGGAAGGGCGACATGGGAAGGGTTTTAATCAAAAACCCTTGCATCAAGGAGCCACACTACACCCCAAACGTGAACGGCCTGAGCGACCCGCCCGACCGAGCTAGCTAGTCGGCGAGGCCTCACCGAACCGGCGAGGTCCTCGCTGATCCCTGGAGAAACTGGCAAGGGCTGGCCATTTGGGCAAGGTCCTCTTACCCCCCTTGGTCCAAAAATATGTAGGACCCACCCTGGGTCCCCCTGTATTTGCTTGGTTAGGCCCCCGACTCCGATTGGAGCCGTTTCGGGTCCTTTTGGAAAGTTTCTGATGTACATTCGCAAGTACCCAATTTCAATGGCTGGGATAAGGTAACTTGTGGTCTAAACCTGTCAAGTGATGGTTTAGGGGTGATTTGGGATCGACTCATGCGATCACAGATGGGTATGGATCCAAACAAAATGGTCGATCTCGGTGAACTTCGCCAATTGGCAGAATCGGGAAAACCTAAGTTTGTTTCTACATTTCTATCCCACCAACCTATGTTAAAAAGCGTCAGCGTACGTTGTATGACCATAACCCAAGTCTGGTTTAATCCAAATCATGCTCTGATACTAACTTGTAATGCCCTGAAAATCGGGGGTGGAGTAGCAACTCAACTCCCGAGTTCCAAAATATCACTTATGTAGCATATATGATTATGATTAAATGTGGTATGTATTAGGGCATTAATCATGGATGAGATTATACCAAAACAATAATTCATACTCTAGATCAAGTTGTAAAATGCAAACGGAAGACTGAAAGACATAAATAAACGTATATATGTCAAAAGATCATGATCGGTCTCCAGAGTATGAATACATCACTGAGTGACCATATACATGTAATAGTCTTAAAAATCAAAATGTCAAAATAGTACAACTATAATGATAATCCATGTAGCCCCACCGATCCGGATAGCCTAAGCGAAGCCACCGGAGAACTGCATATAAGAGAACTCGTCCTGATCCTCGTAATAGTCAGGCTCCGCCTCAGGGCTCACGCTGTCATCTGAAATCAAGACAGAGTCTGGTTGGTGTTTAAAACACCGTCCCATAACGTAGGAGTGAGTGATCAACTCAGTAGAATAATAAAGCAAAGGTTAACATGTTATCAATTTAATCAAGCAGTAAATCACACATCCTTAAGTACTCTTGTTAATGCAAGAATGATATGAATGTATGATGCATGCCCTCGCCTACGCTCCCTCAGTGAGTTCATCTCACGTTTGCGCATGAACAACACTGCCTCAGTGCTTGACCTGCTACGCCTGAACACACGCGTAATGCAGTGCATGCATATGATTATCAAGTTCTTATTAGTCCTTTTCATACAACAGGGTTAGGAAACTAAGGTACCTCCCTTATATCATTTCCCAACTGATGATCCATCCTAGGGTCGAAAGTCCTAGCAATATCATACGATGTTGCAGTTCTAGGTCACAATAAAGGGCTCATCGCCACGATGCAGTGTAGGCCTAGTTTATACTCTAGTTGCTACATAAGGCTCATCACCTCAGCGTAGGCTCAGAGTATGCTCGCGGTCACTACAAAGGGCTCGTCACCAAATCAGTGTAGGCTGACAACTCGAATACAATGTCCCATACTACCATATTCAGCTCACGAGCTTTGGTTGCTCACTGGTCACTACGGGTGGACTTGTCACCCCGGCGTAGGCTGACAGCTCGACCACAGTATCCCATACCACCATGTCCGGCTCATGAGTCTCAGTGGATCAAGGTACCAAGGTTAACGGGGTTTCACTGGTGAGTTCGGTACCTTAGGTCCAAACAATAACGTCCATACATGGTGAACATATAATTTACCAATCGGGTTACTTGACGAGCTCGACTAATACGAGCGCACATTGTATTGATCGACATGAAGTGCATAAGCACTTCGTGTGGCCTAATCACTGCCGACGACCAACACTTGACTCGGGTTTGTCAAACACGTCCTACATGGCGAATGAATCTCAGCCACGAACTTAAAGCCTGTTACCGATTGCCTGGACTATTCAGTAGTCCCACACACATTCAATGTTAACAACTAAGCATGTGAAGAGGTCAGAACAAGAATAACCAAGTAGTTCGAGCATTTATCAAGCATGGTATAAGATGTAACATGAACAAGATTCCATACACATGCATTTTGGTAATAAAGCGATTAAACTAATCAACTTACTTGGAGGAAATCATACACCTTACTAAGGTAGTTGAGAATCCTATCTCAACATCTACTCAAGGCACTACTATACTATGTACATACTTATACAAGCATTTTTACAAACACTTAGACTACACTTAATAGCCTATATAACATATATTGGCCCAACCACGTATTAGAACGAATCCTTTGGCCAAAGAGTCGTCACACGCATAACTAGTATATACACACGACAGTAAATAATGATAAACATATTTTTAGATTTTATACGTATACATTATTTTATACACATACAAGGAATACGCTGAATTCTACATAATATGTACATAACTGAAACACAAAACAGACGTCATATTATACATGTGAAATAACACCCAGATCATGAATCTATCATTAGCTGACATTGAAAGCATTGAAAATCATAACCTAAGCATCTATAGTCCACACCTTATGCCATAGATGCGAGTAATAGACTTAGTTTAAACACTAAGTCTTTATCAACGGCAGAACGGCAACCTATGGCATGAATTAAGTTAGTTATTTCATCACTTACACTAGTTGAATCTCTAGAATTAATTAGGGTTAGGATTTCTTACCCGAAAATGGAATTAGAATCGCCGGAAAAGCTACGGTAGTGATGGATAGGCACGTAGAATAGCAGGGATCGATTCCCAAGAGTGATTCCAACTTCACTCTCACTTTCTCTCTCTTTACTCTCTTCTATCTCCTAGGGTTTTCTCAAATTCGTATGGAGTGAATGAGAGAGGATTTAAGGTCCTTATATAGGCCTAAATTTGATGGAAATGGCCCCAGGGCCAAGGTATATTAGGTTATGTCCAAAGTGCGTCAGTTTCAGCTCAACAAAGCACTTCCGGAGCCCCCCCTTGAGCCAAAGGTCGGACTTAAGCTCACTGACCTTAGATCTAGGTCGAGTTAAGTTTTCGTTCCAGTCCGGTTCCCAGATCACATGTGGCGGACTAGTTTCAATTCAACGGTCACCGAAACTTGATCAGGGTCACAAGTACACTAGCCTGTGTAGGAAATTTCCTCTAATCCGAGGGTGTATTTGGGTCAGATTCTGACGGTCTGAATTCCTATATTCAGCTCGCAAACAACAAGTCTCAGATGACTTAAATTAGATTAAATTTCTAAAGGAAACCATGTTTTCTCACACTCTCTGCTCCTAGCTCAAGCGAATGGCTTCAGGATACTATCTGGACTTGATTTCTGAGATGGTTGTCAAGCTCAGTAAGGCAGTCGTAATTATATAATTTCGTCGTAATCAGACTTTCGACGTGTGGTCCAGATCTGATACAGAGTTTCAATGTGCTCCCGAGAGTAACTGGGTAATGAGATTGATCTTAAATTTTAGGGTAACCTAGCGTCACTGATTCTACAAGTTTTGGGTGTTGCAGATCATATTTAAAGTGGATCAAGCGGATTTCGTATGTAATCTAGTTTACCACTAGTTAATCTTCGTCTAATTTCTAAAGGATTTGGTCCTGAGTGATTTCTGCCTGAGGTGGTACTTGGGTCTTTGTATGGAATTTTCTGAGACGTTACAGATATGCTATAAATACTTGTGTATAGTATTTATAACCTTAGGACTTTCTCCATACAAAAGTCAATCAATGTGATTGTTGTTGACCAACCCACCTGTGACTCTGGTTCTTTGATTGAAGTGGAAGAGGATGAGGGTCCAGACCAAATAGGTAGATCTTTAAAAAAAAAACCCTCATCCCTAGAAAGTCTCTAACTCTTAACAACATGCATGTTATCAAGGATCATCCTCCCTCTCAGATAATCGGAGATCCTAATACTAGTGTTAAAAAAAAGGAGACAAACCAAGATGATAAACAATCATCTGTGCTTCACTTTAAATTTAGAGCCTAAAAATATAGTTGAAGCTCTCCAAGATGAGTATTGGATACAAGTGATTCAAGAAGAGCTCCAACAGTTTACTAGAAATGAGGTGTGGTACTTGGTACCCGGGTCATCTGACATAAATGTCATAGGAACCAAGTAAATTTTTAACAACAAATCCAATGAATATGAGAATGTAATCAACAAGGCAAGCCTAGTTGCGCAGGACTACTCTCAGATCGAGGGTATTGATTTTAATGAAATATTTGCCGCTATATCTCATCTAAAATCAATTCAGATCTTAATGTATGTTATGTGTACCTTACAATTTAAACGATTTCAAATGGACATCAAAAGTGCATTTCTAAATGGTATTCTTCAGGAAGAAGTGTATGTTGAACAACCAAAATGGTTCATGACCCCAAACACCATCACCAAGTGTATAAATTGAAGAAAGCATTTTATGATCTCAAACAATCCCCAAGTGCATGGTATGAGTGGTTAACTCAATTTTTGGTCAACCATGGATTTTCTAGGGAGGGTGTTCATAAAATGTATTTTGTTAAAAAGACAAGGATTCAATCCTAATAGCCCATATTTATGTGGATGATACTGTATTTGGTCGCACAAGTGAGGAGAAAGCTCATGAATATGCCTATCTCATGCAATCAAAATTCGAAATGAGTATGATGGGTGAGCTCAATTTCTTCCTAGGTCTTTAGGTCAAGCAGCTCACAGTGGTATTTTTGTGTGTCAGACCAAATACGTGAAGGAATTGGTAAATCGTATTAGTCTTGAGTATGACAAAACACATAATACTCCAACGAGCACCACACTTAAGTCATCTAAAGACTCATTTGGAAAAAAGTATGGATCAACACCTATATTGAAGTATGATTAGAGGTCTCCTCTACCTCACTGCTAGCAGACCAGACATTGCATTTAGTGTGGGGGCATGTGCCCTATTTCTGGCTAACCCTGAAGAATCACATTTGTTTACTATTAAGAGGATTGTCAGGTATGTGGCAGGCACCACATAATTTTGTCTCTAATACCCTTATGACTCTTCGACAACTATGGGAGGGTATTTAGAATCCAATTGGACAGGCATCATGTATGATAAAAAAATTCATGAGCAACATATGTTTTTATGTTGGGAACTACTTAGTAGCTTGGCATAGTAAAAAGCCGAGTACATTGCAGTTGATAGTTACTGTACTCAGTTTCTCTGGATAAAACAGATGTTGTCTGATTATGAGATTTCTCAAGAGAGTATGACACTATTTTATGATAATACTATCACTATTAATATCTCCAAGAATCATATCCACCTCTTAGACTAAGCATATTGACATCCAACACTGAAATTGTGGTAATGACCGCTTTAGTCAAAGTAGGAATATGCCAAGATGTCCTAGAGGGGGGTGAATAGGACTTTTTAATATTTTATGATAATTTAAAACCTATCAACCCTATCCTGAATAAATATGCAAGTATCAGGATTTCTTCAAAATAACTCTAATGACTTCCAAGCTAGATAGAGGATCCAATCACAAAACTATACAAAGGATAAATAAGATGCACAATATAGTTCATGATGGATGTGACTGTGTGTGAGGTGTGATTCTACTTAGTTCCAGATAATCATGTGCACATGCAATATAAGAACAATCAGAGAAATCACATAAATAGTATAAGTAAATGGCAATCTCAAACACAGTCATTTTTTTAGTGGTTCGACTACGTGTTTACTCCACTGGTTCGACTACATGTTTACTCCACTTTCGGCGGACGCATTCAACCCTTGACTGTACCGGATCTCACTAACGAAGGTTTCATATCAGGTTTACCTCAAACCAGCACAACCTACTCTAGTTGACTCTAATGTGTCTCCACGACACAAGTTTATACCCCACACAGGAGCAAGGGTCAATACACAACACCCAGGTTTTAGGCCACACAGGCCAAGGATCCACACAAGGAACCTACCAGTTTATGCTCCCATGAGCATGGGTCAACACACAACACCCAAGTTTTACATCACACATGTCAAGGACCTACACAAGGACCTAAGTTTATGCTCTCCACAGAGCAAGGGTCAACACACAGCACCCCCACGTACACTCCTGTCGGAGGCCTCCTATGATGACTTGAAAGGGGTGAGAAGCACCTTTGACCCAATCCTACAGAAGGAATGATCATAAGGGTTCTTTGGACTCTAATGACTTATAGATAAGTAGATGAGCCCTATTAAGCACGTTGATGAAGATCTCTTCCTTTGACAATGAAGAATCTTCAGCTCCCTTGAACCGTAATTCAGATGATGCTCCAATGTAAGGCAATGGGTTGGGTCATGGTTATAATGGAATCCTACTATATTAAATGTTTTCCTATATTAGAAACAAAGTGATTCCAATCATCTATGCATTCAAGGTATCCTAGCTTAATGATTTGCCATTAAGATGATAGCTGTAGGATCCTTGAATGCGGAAGTTCATTCCCCAATCCACTCTATTGAATATCAATGATGAGGGTGGATTGGAGGATGAACACCCATGAGAGAAAAGGCTTAGGGTATAAGATCTGGACTTTAAACACTCGAAAGCTCCATCTATTTTCTCTAAAAAACAACCAAAGGCAAGCTCTCATTAAATAAGCAAAAAGTTTCAATGGATATAAAACAGTCATATTTTTAACAGAGTTCGATATCATCGAGCAAGGTTCGATATCATCGATCCTAGACTCTCGATAGTATTGAATGGCCGCTCGATGATACGAACTCAATTTGTCAAATGCTTTTAAACCTTTTTGCCAATTGCTCGAGGAAATCAAACATGCTTTAATGTCATCGGATTTCGAACTCTGATTTTATCGAAATGAGGTTCGATTCCTCTACATTTGAAAATGAGAGAGCAGATGCCTTTGAAACAAAACAGGTATATGATATGATCGAGCATCCCTCGATATCATCGGAATTTGAATATCGATGATATCGATGACGGTGTCGATTCATCGATATTTTCAAGGAATTTTCCTATAAACTTGCTGGATAGTTTGTGTCCTGTTTTGATGACATCGACCTAGTCTTGATATGATTGATATTTGAATATTGATTTTATCGAGAGATCCTCGATACTTTGAATGATTTTACCTGAAAACTTGCTGGATAGATTTCTGTCCCAATCTGATATCATCGAAGGTCTGTCGATATCATCGAGATTTGAATTTCGAGGATATCAAGGCTCTCTTCAATATATCGAGACTCACATGATTTACCTTAGCAGAATATTTTACACAACTGACCAGATGTCGATTTTATCGAGACGTCTCGATGGACTCGAGATTCAAATTTTGATGATATCGAACAGTCTATCAATTCATCGATAATTCAGTCTAGAGTTTTTGTAGTTACCGGACATTAGAAGTCCTCCATTCGATAATATCGAGATACTTTTGAGGACATTGATAACAGGGTTCGATTTCATCGAACCACGTGTCGATAAATCGACAAAGGCAGAAAACTTAGATTTATTCCTGATTTTCCAAATTTGTTTTCTTACCAAAAACCCTAAGATGTTCTATCCATTTTTAAGGATTTTATATACCTAGTGTTTTGGGACATGGGATGTGAGGCTAAGGTTTACCTTTGACGAGTTCGGGCATACATCCTGTTGAGGCAGACGCTTGAACAATCTTCTTATGGGGCTCACTTGTCTTGCTGACTTAACACTCATGCTAATTGACAAACCAGGGCACTTTCAATCTCTCCCTTTGTCAATTACATGACGAAATACCTTGAAGACCTAGAACAATATTATGAGACTTGTATCCTAGTCCATACCATTCCTTAGGCTTCCGCGGTCCTCTCGGTCGAATTTCGACGACCTGCGACTCGTAGATAGCAGTTGCGCGCATTCCTGAATTACATCATGTCGATCTGAGTCGGCTTAACCCGAGACTTGTACCAGTACAACCGTGCCGTCGTTGCGGTTCCAACGTCTCATCTCGCGCGCCGTGGTTGTACCTGGGCCAGGAGATGTGGAACCGTGTTCGATTCGAGGAAAACATCATGTGTTGTAAATACCGAGGGAATCTCTACAACACGTCACATCAATCCATCAATCAAGTACAAACAACCCAACCCATCCATCTCTTACACAACCTTACCTAAAGTCAACTCTCTCTTACAACCAAGTACACATCCATCACCCATCACCCATCTCTCACCCATCACTCACCTATCCCTCTCTCTCTCTCTCTTACATCCCATCCTCTCTCTCTCTCTCATTTCAAACTTATTCTCCCAAGCAACCAATTAGAGGTGGACGTCCAAGCTCTCTATGAGAAAGAGCTACGTGTGGCCCACCTTCCTACCATCCAATTCCACCCTTCAAAACTAATCTTAACCATTATATCGACCCCCTTAGAGCTCTAGAACCTATAGGCGGAAGGAGGAATGAAGGAATTTGAGGTAGGTGTTTTTATGGTTTGATTTTTGTGATTTGAGGGCCCACATATGGTGGGACCCATCTTGATTTATGCATTGTATCATGGAGGATCTCATAGTGGCGGAGCTCCTTCTACCTCATCCGATCTCTCTCCCTTTCTCTCTCTCTCTCTTGTGATGCATGTGGCCCACTAGATAAACACCGATACCCACTATGATGTATGTATTTATCCATGTCGTACTCCTGTATGTACCCCACCTTGCTTGACCGTCCAGTGGTAGGCCCACTGGCCTGTCCCCGGTGAAGGAAAAACACAAATAACAGCTTGATCCAAACCTTGGTGGCCCACCCACGTGGCACGACTGTGATGAATGGGTTTTACCCTCACCTTCCATCTATGGACGTGGGACCCACGAATGTATGTGTTGTATCCCACCGTCCAACATGTGGACGGTGGGAACCACCGTAATATATGTGTTTTGTCTCACCGTCCTTGGACAGTGGGACCCTGCACGTGTGGTGTCCTCACTGTCTAGCTAGGGCGGCGGGACCCACCGTGACATATGTGTTTGATCCTCACTGCCCATTCAATTTCCTTACTCATTTTAGGTGTTGAGCCAAAAAATGAAGCTAATCCAGATTTCTGGGGGGCCCTATAGTAGAAAATAGTGGTTTTGGGTGTTATAAATTATTAGGGCCCACTGTGATGTTTTTACGCACCGAAACATACCCAATATTAGGATTATTAGACCCGTCATGAGTTATAGAACCCAGTCGATGGACTGGATCATCCTTATGTGGGCCCCACCTATGAAAAACCGTAATAAAATAAAAAAATAAAACATAAAAAAATAAATACAATAGCAGACGTTGTTGCTGTCAGCGTCCAGAGGACGCTGTAGCAAGCAGTGTTCGCTGCTTAGGTTGGCGCAGGGTCAGTGGGCCCCACCTCAGGCCCCATCATGATGTGAGTTGAACATTAACACCATGCATATGATGGGTCCCCTTTAGGCATGGGAATACCCCAAAAATTAGCCATACACGGAACTCAGGCAGTCTACATTTCAAGTAGCAGGGGTTGAACGTCTACCATTGAAACTCTTTTTGGGTCACAAAAGTTTTGGATCCATTTGAAATTTATTTTTCCTCTTGATCTAGGTCCTTGTGACCGTATGGATAGATTGGATGGAAAATAAACGTTATGGTGGGCCCCACGTGGGACCCATCTATGAAGAGGAATGGTTAGTGTATGCATACACCAGCTATATAGCTACTGCATTGACGTCCCAAGTTCTATGGGTTTGAACATGTGGTATGTGTTGTACCCAACTATCCATCCGTGTGGGTCCCACCCTGTAATGCCCTGAAAATCGAGGGTCGAGCAAAGCTCAGCTCCTGAGTTCCAATGCATCACTTATGCAACACAGATAATGATGATTATGATGAGAGCATTGAAACATGAATGAGATTATACCAAAACAGTATATCATGCTCCAGAGATAGTTAAATTGCAAGCGGAAGACTGTGATAGATATATAAAATATATAGACTGTGGTGAATCTCCAGAGTGTGATAACATTGCTAGGTTAAATAATTACATGTGCAAGTCCAAAATATACAAAAAAATGTAATGACATCTAATCAGCAACCCTGTAACCCTGTAACGCCCTGAAATTTGAGGGTCGAGTAGCAACTCAACTCTCGAGTTCCAAAACATCACTTATGCAACATAGATAATGATGATTAAATGTTGTCTGAGTTAACGTAATAAACATGAGTGAGATTATACCAAAACAGTAATTCATACTCCAGATCAATTGTATAAAGGCAAGCAAAAGACTGAAACTATATATATATATATATATATATATATATATATATATATATATATATATATATGTAAAAGAAACAAAACCATCAATCTCCAGAGTATGAACCCATCTGAGTCACCATATACATATATCTGTTTTATGAAAAAAATGCCAAAGGTACAACTAAGGAAACAAGTCCTGTAAATCTCGTCGATCCGGCAGTCTAGTCAAAGCCACCAGCAAACTGCATAAATGAGAACTCGTCCTGGTCCTCGTCATAGTCCGGCTCAGCCTCCTGAGTCACCACCTCATCTGTACTTAAGACAGAGTTTGGTTGGTGTGTACAACACCGTCCCGTAACGTGGGAGTGAGTAGCTAACTCAGTGGAACAATAAAGCATAGGTTAACATGTTATCAACTCAGTCAAGTAGTAATGATAAAGAAGTATAATCAAATACTCCTAACTACTCTTATTAATGCAAGTATGAATGCAGTCATGATGGATGCCCTCACCACACACTCTCGTGCGACACCATCTTACATTCGCAGCATGCTTGCATTCCTCAGTGCTCCACATCTTCCAGGCACATGCAATGCGATGATGAGCATGATTACCGAGTTGTTATTAGTCCATTTCAAACAGCAGTATTGGAAAACTAAGGTACCTCCCTTGTATCATTCCCAAACATGATCTATTCTATGGTCGTCAGTCCTAGTTAATCTCATACGAAAATGTATTTCTAGGTCACTGCAAAGGCTGCCAGGACTATTACGCACAATGGTTACACCACTCCCCTATCACCTTTTTAACGATTCATTACTAATTGGATACAGGCCTAGTTTATACTCTATACACTACAGCAAAACTCGTCGCCTCACCGCAAATTCAGAGTATGCTCGAGGTCACTACAAAGGGCTCGTCACCAATCAGTATAGGGCGACAGCTCGAATACAGTGTCCCATACCACCGTATTCGGCTCACGAGTCAAGGTTGCTCACTGGTCACTACGGGGAGGCACGTGGCCCCAGCGTAGGCCGACAACTTGACCACGGTGTCTCATACCACCATGCCCGGCTCATGAGTCTTAGCGGATCGATGTACCATGGTTAACGGGATTCCACTGGTAAGTTTGGTACCCTAGGTTCAAGCAGTAGTGTCCAAACATGGTGAACACACATTAGACATATTGGGTTTCTTGACGAGCCTGACTAGCTCGAGTGCACAATCAACTGAATGACATGAAGTGCATAAGCACTTCGCGTGGCCTAACCACTATTGTTAATTGAAGTACGACTCAGGTTCGTCAAACACATCCTACGTGGCGAAAAGAATCTCAACCACGAACTTAAGTCTGGTACCGATTTTCTGGACTATAAACATAGTCCCAATCGCAATCAATCCTTATTCAAAGCATGTGGAGCAAAGCATAATAAGCAAAGTAATTCAAGCATGTTAACAAACATGTCATAAAGCATGTTACAAAGCACAAAGTAAACAAGAAATACAAATACATATATTCCATAAGTAAGTAGTTAAATTAAACAATCAACATGGAGGAAATCATATACGTCTCTAAGGTAGTTGAGAATCCCATCTCAACACCTACCTAAGGCACCATCATCCAAACACTTACTCTCACAAGCATTTTCACAAACACTTAGAATACACTATTTCAACATACATAGTGTATATTAACAAAACATGTATTAGGGTGAGTCCTTTCGCCAAGCAAGTATTTTATGTATATATAATATATTCATACAACAATTAGTCATGGCAAACACATCTCCAAAATTTATACGTATATGGTACTTTCTAGAATACACTATTTCAACATACATAGTGTATATTAACAAACATGTATTAGGGCGAGTCCTTTCACCAACTAAGTATTTTATCCATATATATTCATACAACAAATAATCATGGCAAACACATTTCCAAAATTTATACATATACGGTACTTTCTACAAATACCTAGAATATGTAAAATTCCATATTCTAGTCTTTAATCGAAATGGAAAACAGACAGCACTTTGTACATGTGCAATTGCATGCAGATCATAAATCTATCATTATCTGACATTGAAAATATTGAAAACCACAACCTATACACCTAAAGTCCGCACCTTTTATCGTAGAATCGTCACGAATCCGATAGGTTTGCTAAGCCTTCGTATTTGGCAGTTAGGTGGCCTATAGAATGAAATAGGTTAGCTATTTCATAACCAACAAACATCACAACCCCAAAACAGATTAGGGTTAGGGTTTCTTACCTAGAAACGAAGTCGGAATCGCCGAGAAAGTGATAAGACTAGCTTGTAGAATGGCAGGGAAAGAGGGTAGGAAGGATCCTCCCACAACTCTCTAACTTTCTCTCTCTTTTCTCTCTTCTCTCCTAGGGTTTCTCTCAAATTTGTATGGCTGGAAGAGAGAGGGTTCTAAGGTCCTTATATAGCCTAAGAACACACCGAAATAGACTTATGGTCAAGGTATACTTGGGTTATAACCAAAGTGGGCTAGTTTTAGCTCAACGGAGGACTTCTAGCGGCCCCTTTTCTGCGTGCGGTCAGACTTAAGCTCACCAACCTTGGATCTAAGTACCATTAAGTTTTCATTCCAGTAGGGTTTCCAGATCACGCGGGTGGACCAGTTTCAGTTCAACGGTCAGTGAAACTCGATCAGAGATTTCAAGTACACTGCCATGTATATGAAATTTTTCTTGATCTGAGGGTGTATTTGGGTCAGATTCTGACGGTCTGGTTGCTTAATACTGACCCACAAGTAACAAGCCTCAGACTACTATTTGAGATATTTATTTATAAAGAAAACCAAGTGTTCTTACACTCCTCGCTCTGGACTTAAGCGAACAGTTGTGGGACACTGTCTTGATTTGATTTTCGAGATGGTTGTGGTCCTAAGTCCTTAACTTCATATTTTTTGGACTCCCGATATGCGGTCCAGATCTGATACATAGTTTCAATGCGCTCCTGAGAGCAGTCGGATAATGAGTTTGATCCTAGATTTTAGGGTAACCTAGCGTCAATGATTCTACAAGTTTTGGGTCTTGTAGATCATATTTAAAGTGATTCAAACGGATTTCATGGCTAATCTAGTTTAGCACTTAGTTAACTTTGTCAAATTTCTAAAGAATTTTATCCTAAGTGATTTCTGCCTGAGGTGGTACTCGGGCCATTGTAAAGGATTTTTCGAGTCATTACAAACCCCATCAATCAAGACACGGCTCGCATGAAGCCGCCAGAATACAACATATACAAGAAGGCATCCTCGTCATTGCAAAAGTCCGGCTCCGCCTCATAAGCATCGCCATCACCTGCAGCTACAACAGGGTCTGGTTGGTGTGTACAACACCGTCCTGTAACGTGAGAGTGAGTGATCAACTCAGTGGAACAATAAAGAATAGGTTAATATGTTATCAATTCAGTCAAGTAGTAATGATAAAGCAGTACAATCAACATTCTTAAGTACTATAATTAATGCAAGGATGAGATGCGATTATGATGTATGCCCTCACCAACATACTCCCTCGTGCGGCACCATCTTACGTCCGTGACATACTGTCACCCTCAGTGCTTCACATCTTCCAGGCACATGCAATGCGATGATGAGCATGATTACCGAGTTGTTATTAGTCCATTTCAAACAGCAGTATTGGGAAACAAAGGTACCTTCCTTATATCATTCCCAAACAATGATCCATTCTAGGGTCGTCAGTCCTAGACAATCTCATACGATGGTTTGTTTCTAGGTCACTGCAAGGGCTGCCAGGGCTGTTACACGGAATCGTTACACCACTCCCCCATCACCTTATCAATATAGGCCTAGTTTATACTCTGTTACTACGGGAAGGCTCGTCGCCTCACCACAGATTTAGAGTAAGCTCGAGGTCACTACACCGAGTACAGTCAGGGCTACCAGGACTATTACACAGAATCATTGCACCACTCCCTCATCACCCATTAAAGCAGTGTAGGCTGATAGCTCGAATATAGTGTCCAATACCACCATAATCGGCTCACGAGTCTGGTTGCTCAATGATCACTACAGGGAGGCTCGTGGCCCCAGCGTAGGCCGACAGCTCGACCATTGTGTCCCATACCACCATGCCCAGCTCATGAGTCTTAGCAGATCGAGGTACCAAGGTTAACGGGGTTGCACTGGTAAGTTCGGTACCTTAGGTTGAAGCAGTAGTGTCCAAACATGGTGAACATACATAAGACAGATCGGGTTACTTGACGAGCTCGGCTAACTCGAGTGCACGACAAGTTGAACGACATGAAGATCATAAGCACTTTGCGTGGCCAACCACTATCGCCAACTGAAGTATGACTCGGGTTCGTCAACCACATCTCATGTAGCGAATGAATCTCAGTCACGAATTCAATCCCGTTACCGATTGCCTGGACTATACAATAGCCCCAATCGCATTCAATTACGAAATAATTAAAGCAGTAATGGATCAAGAGTTCAAATCATACAATCCAATATCTAATATTGTCCGCTTAGGGCTGCCAGGGCTGTTGCATGGAATCGTTACACCACTCCCCCATCACCCTTGATGGATTTTATGGAATATAACTTAAACATGTAAAGTAGTTAGTGGCAGGATTAAGTAAACAAGTAATTCAAACATATTAACAAGCATGTTATAAAACACAATGCAAACAGAAAATCCAAACACATACGTTTCATAAACCAGTAAGTGATTAAACTAATCAACTTACATGAAGGAAATCATACACATTACTAAGGTAGTTGAGAATCCTATCTCAACACCATTATACATTACAATTTACTAATTACTACTCATTCAGACATTTCGACAAGCACTTTAGACTACATACATCAACATACATGACGTATGTTGATCACATAGGTATTAGGCCAAATCCTTTCAGTAGGGAGCTGCCCCATTTATAACACACGTGCACCTACGACGGATAGTCATGGCAAGCAGGAATCCAAGTTCCATATTCATTCAGTCATTTCCACACACACTTGGGCTACACATTTTAACATATATAGTGTATATTGGCCGTGGCGTGATTTACGGTAAATCCTTTCATCAAAGGGGTATCGCCAATACAATAATCATATATCCATGACAATTAGTCATGGCGAGCATGAAGGCGAATTCTATACTCATTCGGTCATTTTCACAAACACTTAAAATACACTCTTTTAACATACATAGCGTAAACTATCAAAAACATGTATTAGGGAAAATCCTTTCGCTGAGTGAGTATTATACATATATATAGCATGTTCATACAGTAATTAATCATGGCTAACATACTTTCAAAATTTGTACGTATATGGTATTTTCTACAAATACGAGGAATACAGTATATTCAACATAGTTAACGTATAACCGAAAAATGAAACGGATAGCACTTTGTACATGTGCAATTACATGCAGATCATGAATCTATCATTATCTGACATTGAAAGTGTTGAAAACCATAACCTATACATCTAAAGTCCACACCTTATGTCGTAGAATCATAACAGACTCGATAGATTCGCTAAGCTTTAGTATACGACAAATTGGCAACCTATAGAATGAAATTGATTAGCTATTTCATCATTTGTAATGTTCATAACCCTAGATCAGATTAGGGTTAGGGTTTCTTACCTAGAAATGAAGCTGGAATCGTCGGGAAAGCAATTAGAACGGGATGGTTAAGCTTGTATAGCAGCAGGGTAGAATGGCAGGGAGATGCTCCCACTTCTCTCACACTTTCTCTCTCTTTTCTCTCTTCTCTCTCCTAGGGTTTCTCTCAATTTCGTATGGGCTGAATGAGAGAGGGTTTAAGGTCTTTATATAGGCTAGAAACTCTCCAAAATAGACTCAGGAACAAGGTATACTTAGGTTATGTCCAAAGCTGGTCCATTTCAATCCAATGGAGCACTTCTGTCGGACTTAAGCTCACCAACCTTGGATCTAGGTGGAGTTAAGTTTTCGTTCCAATCGGATTCTCAGATCACGCGTGGCGGACCAGTTTCAGTTCAACGGTCACCGGAACTCGATCAGGGTTACAAGTACATGGACATGTGTATGAAATTTTCCCTGATCCGAGGGAGTATTTGGGTCAAATTCTAATGGTCTGATTGCTTATATTTGGCCCGCAAGTGACAAGTCTTAGATTACTTAAATTTAGATATTTATTTCTAAGATATCCACATTTCTCACACACTTCACTCCGGGCTCAAGCGAATAGCACTGGGACACAATCTGGATTTGATTTCCGAGATGGTTGTCAAGCCCAGCAAGGCGGTCCTAACCGTTTAACTTCACGTTAATTAGACTTTCGACGTGTGGTCCAGATCTGATACGGAGTTTTGTGATGCTCCTGAGAGCAACAGGGTAATGAGATTAATCCTAGATTTTAGGGTGACCTAGCGTCAATGATTCTACAAGTTTTGGGTCTTGCAGATCGTATTTAAAGTGATTGGTGCTAATTTCACAGGTACTCTAGTTTAACACTAGCTAATTCTCACCTAATTTCTAAAGGATTTAGTCCTATAAGATTTCTGTCTGAGGTGGTACTTGAGCCTTTGTTAGCAGAAGAAGATCCTAGGGCAGGAGATGCTGATGTTTCTAAATAACCTATTCGTCGATGATTTCATAAGGTTACTAGTTAAAAGCCCGTTTTATTTATGTATTTACTATTTTCAGTAATGTTTTGTTTAAGTATTGTTCTTCATCACCTAAACTTTAAGATAGTGTCTAATGTGAAAGTACTTAGAGACATTTAAAGAACAAGGTAGTAAAAGGTGAGATTTTGAAGGAAATGGGTTAAGACGCGATTTTAGACTGTGGGATTCAGTTCTGACAAGTTAATAAGGCGTTAGGATAGACCCATTGCCTAAGGACGTCTAATTCCAGGTTGGCAAAAATTTGGGATGTTACAATCTACCCCCCTTAAAAATAATTTCGTCCCCGAAATTGGCTAAAGGTAATAAGTAAGAATTCTATTATTTCATTTGCCTAAGACTTATTGATTTCAAGTTTATATACATGGTTGGGTGTATCTTATACATACTAGTCTAGTACATTTTAGGCTACCCCCCTTAAAAATTTATTTCTTTATCCCTTACTTATATCCTAATGGTTTGCTACAATGGATTTCTTTTCATATTTGGAGTTTTGACTTCGATTCCCAACTGTTGAGAGTAAGATAGCTATTTTCATTGTTTGACAAACACGGAGAGACGATTGTAGTGAGCTTGATCCCGATACATCGATCATATACTTGGTCAGGGTAGAAAGCTCATCGTATCCCTTCCTAGTCCTAGTAGATCCTGGTCTTCTGCTCGGCCAAGCAGTGAGTCCATTGGTAGTCGCCCAGGATTGAGAATTGGGTCAAGCCGCGAATACTTCGCAGTTGTATATGTTAGTAACTCCGTAGTCCAATCACTTTAAAAACGTAGGGAATGTCCATCATTGAAAGGCTCAAATTTCCTATCTATAAAGTTGCCCGTTAGGTCTTGGTCTAGGAGAGTCCTCGATATTATCTATGTCCAAGGAAATGGTGAGTCAAATCTTACTAGATCATCCTAAAACGGTTTCTCATAGTAGAACTTACTAAGGCTTCTATTATGTTCGTATTCAATGAGCACAGTTGTAGATACGTTGACCTTGGCTATTGTAACTCAATTCGCACTCGGCCTATTCTGTACTATGAATTTGTTTAATACTTGAACCCTAATTGATTTATATTCTAAGGAAGATTCAGATCCTATTTAGTGACCTAACCTTGTGCATAGCCTGGATCAACTTCATTCGATCCTGGGCGAGTGGGGCAAGGGCCAACCACATTTCCGTTGCGCCTATGAGCGGATAGATGTGTATACGTACTTAACTCAACTGGGTTCATAACTTGTCTACCCCCCTTAAAATTGTTTCTATTCTCAGGGTTCAAGAATTTGCACATCGATCTGTATGTTAGAATGAGTTGAAATTTGAAACTTATCTTTGACATGAAATGGGATACGATTTCCCAATACATTTGTCTCCCTTTCATCGATGATGTGTGCTATGGCTTAGGCACCTATGGTCATAGAAAGGAGCTAAAAATAATGGGTGTTGTGGTTGATTTCAGGGGCAGGTGTGAGTTTGAGGCAAGATGCCTAATTCTACCAAGGAGTTTTGGCACGGTCCAGACTTATCCTATTTAATTATGTCTAGCTTAATAGGCAAGCTATCTTTCGAAGTTCATATGCACAATATGTATGCCAACATGGCATGTGATTTGGGACCTAATTCCTAACTGTGGTTGCCCATTTGGGAAATTCCTTAGGTCTACAAAGACAGTCTCTATCGGCTATATACTCCTAATACGGAAGAAAAGTTGTGTGGTGGGTCTGAGTCAGTTAAGCCAAATAACTAAGTCTATTATTCAATTGGCTTAGCATAATTAATTAGTCCTTTACCTTCCTTAGCCTAACCAGTAGTCTAGTCTTAATTTAGGAGTAGCGGTAATCCACTAGTTGTAATCTAAAGTTTATGCTTATACACTAGATGATTTTATACCCTTTCTAATATAAGAAATTATCTTATCGATTAGGGTCAAAGTTGTCTGATTGGAATTGAGTTGCCCAAACTTGAATGTAACTATGCTTGAGCAATTCACACATGACCACACCAATTAAGGAGGTCTTAGGGTTCACGTTATCAATTTAGGGTTCACGTTATCAATCTAGGGTTCACGTTATCAATCTATTGGATTTTCCCTACTGTTAGGTCATTCGTATCTAGGAACACCACTCTAGGTCCAAAATTCCAAGGGCCTATTTGGCCAGTGGTTTTAAGTTGTATTAAATGGGCTTGCATTGCTAATCCCTCCTCGGGATTGGGAATGACATGTTTGGTAGGAGGGTGGGATGAGATTAAAATTAATTTTATAGGCTTTGGAAAATGAGCCTTGTGTTGGAAAGTATGAGATGGGATTTCCAAATCCCATGATGACAAATTTCTAAGTGTACTTGGAAAGGAAAATTCTAAAATTTACTCTTAATTGCATACACTCCAAACATGGTATTGGAAAACATGGGATACACCCAATCTAGGGACAATACCTTACACCTACCTTTATTGTTACCTTTACAATTCCATCCACCTTACTCACCTAATGCAGTTGGCCGAACGGGCCCTAAATGTCCCAAACATTTGGAGGTTGTGAAGGTTATGGGACATAAGATCGTTAAAGCACACAATGGTATGTGTGTGTTCACAAACAAGGAGGAATGCAGAGATTTGAAGAAATGGAGAAGATTAGAAGAGGGATTGTTGGGTTTTGGAATCTTGAGCTACAAAAGGGGATGTGTAGGCTCAAATGAAAGGGGTTGAAGAAGGAAATATGAAAGGATGGGATGGCTAACGGGTACTACACGAATTTGAGCCTCAAGTAAGGGGGGTCTGAGAGCTCAAATGAGAGAGAATGGAGAGGGTAAGGGGATAGCTATTGCTGTGAATGATGGAGGGGTATAGGTTGTGACAGTAAGAGACGAAATGGGCAATTGAAGGGACAGTTTGAGAGAGAAAATAGAAAATATTGAAGGAAAAGGAGAGCTTGGAGGAGTGTTTGAGAGAGAGAGGGCAAAAATGATATGAAATAGGGGCCCCCACGTAATTTTAAGGGCCCCATACGTGTCCAAGGGTCAGGCCGACACCGACCCACACCGACCCAACTAGCCCGGGCAAAGGGGACCGCAGTCGACCGCGGTGAGCGTGGCGCCGCTGCGGTCCTCTGGACTAGGCACGGTGCCGCCACTGTAGGGCGGTGGCCACCCCCCTCCCAGGGTGCCAATGGTACCCCGGGTCCACCATGGGTCCCCCCGGATTGCATCCTTTGGCCCATAGCTCTGTTTTGAGTCATTTCTAGACCATTCAGATAAATTTCTAATGTACAACAGTACATAGAGGTGCTTGAAGGCTGGGATGGGGTCAAACATGATCTAAACCCGTCGATTGATGGCCTAGAGGTGACTTAGGTCGTTTCTGGTAGTTTTGGGATATTTTTGATACATACCTATATTTACTAATTTCTAACGGCTGGGATGGGTGAGTTGTGATCTAAACCCGTCGTTTGAGGGTCTAGAAGTGATTCGGGATCGTTTCGCGTGATCGTGGGTGTGTACGGGCCCAATCTCAGCAGTCAATTTCAGTCGGTTTCGCCGTTCGGCGAATTTGAAAAATCTTAAGTTGGTTCCTACGTTCCATCGCTCCCTCCTAAGTCAGAGTGCGTCAGAGTGTGTCGTGTGACCATAACCCAGGTCCGGTTTAATCCAAATCATGCTCTGATACCATCTTGTAACGCCTTGAAAATTGGGGGTCGAGTAAAGCTCAGCTCCAGAGTTCCAACGCATCACTTATGCAACACAGATAATGATGATTATGATGAGAGCATTGAAACATGAATGAGATTATACCAAAATAACATATCATACTCCAGAGACAGTTAAATTGCAAGCGAAAGATTGTGATAGATATATAAAATATATAGACTGTGGTGAGTCTTCAGAGTGTGATAACATTGTCAGGTTAAATAATTACATGTGCAAGTCCAAAATATATAAAAAAATGTAATGGCATCTAATCAGTAACCCTGTAACCTTGTCGATCAAGACACGGCTCGCGTGAAGCTGCCAGAATACAACATAAACAAGAAGGCATCCTCGTCGTTGCAAAAGTCCGGCTCCGCCTCATAAGCATCGCCATCACCTGCGGCTACAATAGGGTCTGGTTGGTGTGTACAACACCGTCCTGTAACGTGAGAGTGAGTGATCAACTCAGTGGAACAATAAAGAATAGGTTAACATGTTATCAATTCAGTCAAGTAGTAATGATAAAGCAGTACAATCAACATTCCTAAGTACTATAATTAATGCAAGGATGAGATGCGATTATAATGTATGCCCTCGCCAACATACTCCCTCGTGCGACACCATCTTACGTTCGCGGCATGTTGTCACCTTCAGTGCTCCACATCTTCCAGGCACATGCAATGCGATGATGAGCATGATTACCGAGTTGTTATTAGTCTATTTCAAACAACAATATTGGGAAACTAAGGTACCTTCCTTATATCATTCCCAAACAATGATCCATTCTACGGTCGTCAGTCTAGACAATCTCATATGATTGTGTGTTTCTAGGTCGCTGCAAGCGCTGTCAGGGCTGTTACACGGAATCGTTACACCACTCCCCCATCACCTTATCAATACAGGCCTAGTTTATACTCTGTTACTACGGGAAGGCTCATCGCCTCACCACAGATTTATAGTATGCTCGAGGTCACTACACCGGGTACGGTCAGGGCTGTTACACAGAATCGTTGCACTACTCCCCATCACCCATCAAAGCAGTGTAGGCCGAAAGCTCAAATATAGTGTCCCATACCACCATAATCGGCTCACGAGTCTGGTTGCTCAATGGTCACTACAGGGAGGCTCGTGGCCCCAGCGTAGGCCGACAGCTCGACCACGGTGTCCCATACCACCATGCCAGGCTCATGAGTCTTAGCGGATCGAGGTACCAAGGTTAACGGGGTTGTACTGGTAAGTTCAGTACCTTGGGTTCAAGCAGTAGTGTCCAAACATGGTGAACATACATAAGACAGATCGGGTTACTTAACGAGCTCGGCTAGCTCAAGGGCATGACAAGTTGAACGACATGAAGATCATAAGCACTTCACGTGGCCAACCACTATCGCCAACCACTTTCTCTCTCTTTTCTCTCTTCTCTCTCCTAGGGTTTCTCTCAAATTCGTATGGACTGAATGAGAGAGGGTTTAAGTCCTTATATAGGTTAGAAACTCTCTAAAATAAACTCAGGAATAAACTCTCTAAAGCGGGTCCGTTTCGATCCAACGGAGCATTTCTGGTAGTCCTTTTTCTGTGTGTGGTCAGACTTAAGCTCACCAACCTTGGATCTAGGTGGAGTTAAGTTTTTGTTCCAGTCGGATTCTCAGATCATGCGTGGCGGACCAGTTTCAGTTCAACGGTCACCAGAACTCGATCAGGGTTACAAGTACATGGACATGTGTATGAAATTTCCCCTGATCCGAGGGTGTATTTGGGTCAGATTCTGACGGTCTGATTGCTTATATTTGGCCCGCGAACGACAAGTCTCAGATTACTTAAATTTAGATATTTATTTCTAAAATATCCACATTTCTCACACACTTCACTCCGGGCTCAAGCGAATAGCAGTGGGACACAATCTGGATTTGATTTCCGAGATGATTGTCAAGCCCAGCAAGGCGGTCCTAACCGTTTAACTTTGCGTTAATCGAACTTTCAACGTGCGGTCCAGATCTGATACGGAGTTTCATGAAGCTCCCGAGAGCAACCGGGTAATGAGATTAATCTTAGATTTTAGGATAACTTAGCGTAATGATTCTACAAGTTTTGGGTCTTGCAGATCGTATTTAAAGTGATTGGTGCTAATTTCACAGGTACTCTAGTTTAACACTATCTAATTCTCGCCTAATTTCTAAAGGATTTAGTCCTATAAGATCTCTGTTGAGGTGGTACTTGGGCCTTTGTCAGTAGAAGAAGATCCTAGGGCAGGAGAGGCTGATGTTTCTAAATAACTTATTCGTCGATGATTCCATAAGGTTAATGGTTAAAAGCCCGTTTTATTTATGTATTTACTATTTTTAGTAATGTTTAGTTTAAGTATTGTTCTTCATCACCTAAACTTTAAGATAGTGTCTGAAAGTACTTAGAGACATTTAAAGAACAAGATAGTGAAAGGTGAGATTTTGAAGGAAATGAGTTAAGAAGCGATTTTAAACTGTGGGATTCAGTTCTGACAAGTTAATAGACATTAGGATAGACCCATTGCCTAAGGACGTCTAATTCCAAGTTGGCAAAAATCCAGAATATTACACACCCTGGTATATTTGTTGTACACGTGAACCCCACGTGATGTATATATTTTATATATCTCCACCATCCACTTCTGGACGGTGGAAACCTAGCTTAGTGTATTGTATATCCTCACCGTTCATGTGTATGGGACGGTGGGCCCTGATGAATGTGGGGCCACCTTAATGTATGTGTTGGTGGGCCATGTGTACGTGGGCCCCACCTTTGATGTATGTATTATATTCCACTTCATCCACCTATTTTACATCCACGTCGTCCATTTGTCAGGCCCATTGATGTTGCCCACTTGTTGTATATGAGGTCCATTGGTGTAGCCCATTGCTGCGGCCCACTTGTTGTATTTGAGGTCCATGGGTTGCGGCCGTTGTAATGTACTGAGGCCCATGGGTCGTGGCCCATTGAGATGTATTAATGGCCCATATGTAGGGCCCACCTGTTATCTATATAAGCCCATGTGATAAAGCCCGTAGTGATGTATATGCGGCCTATGTTTGGGGCCTAATGTGATCTATATGTGGCCAAATATGAGGCCCATTGTGATGCGTATTAGGCCCATGGGTTGTGGCCCATTATGACGTATTCAAGGCGTGGATGGTGAGGCCCAATGCGATGTATTTAAGGCCCATTTGTTACGACCCATCGTGATGTAATTCCAGCCCATATGGCGAGGCCCGATGTGTTATATATGTGAGAGGCCGTTGAGTGAGGCCCATGGTGATGTATATTAGGCCCTTGTGTGAGACCATGGACCGACTATATGTTTGGCCCTATGTGGGCCACTCCTTGAAATGGCCAAGCTATATGTCCTAGGAGGGGGGGGGGGGGGGTTGAATAGGACAATGTCAAATTTAAAATAATTACAGCGAAATTTGATAATGAGATAGCCAAATAAAGTAAATCAATTCACAATGCTGAAATGAAAAGCAACCTCGATAAATAAGAATTGAGAGGTTGATATAAAAGTTGTTCTAAGGACAACCTTACACCAAAAACTAAGGGTTTATGGTAGGACAACCTTATTTCTAGAAAGATCTTTGTATCAAAACTCAAACTAAAGAGGAATAAATAAATAGCAAGGGATTGAAATAAATTGCAGGAATTTAAATCTAAATTATTACAACATTCCCACAATGCTTGAAATGTAATAATTACAACATTCACATCCACACATACATTTCACAGCTGAATAATCAAAGATAGGAAAATAAAGCACACATCCACACAACCCAAAGAGTTAAGTGGTTTGCCTATGTGTACACCAACTATACAACAATAGCCACACAGATTGCTACTCCACTCTTAATATCCTCACACAGGGGATATTAGCGTTCACTATCAAATAGGTTTTCACAGGTTCACCCAAAACCTTCACAATTGTGTCTTTTTCAAAAGGCTTACACAATTCAAAAACCCTTACTCTGAGTTTTTTTGGCTCTCCTCAGATAACCAAACAACTTTGAGATTTTTCTGGCTTAACCTCAAATAAAACCAAATAAAGTAAATTACACAAAATGTAAAATACCTGTTTCTCTTCTTTGTTGTAGTAGCCTGGAAGAACCAAATCAGAGTAGAGGTTTAAATGTCAAAGTTCAATGTCTAATACTCACTATGTAATGGTTCTAAGTTCTAATAGATTTTAAATTAAAACAGATGAGCTAGCTTTAATTGATTTTGATTCCAGAAAAAGGAAAACAATACTTCCTCTTTTCAGATCAGATTGGAATACAAGAAACAAAATCAATTTAAAAAGCTAAAGAAAGAAAATATTAAATATGCACACTTAGCTTAAATGGAGCACAGACTTATCTCTCAGAAGGCCGAATTAAAATTGCTTGAGTTATCTCTAAAATTCTGAGATTCGTGCTCTATTTATAGGTGAGCGAATCATGTCTTCGACTGGTCTAGAAGTTGCTATGACTAGTCATAAGACCAACGAAAATTTGAAAATACGAGCACGATAAGATAAGGCAGTTTCACAACTGATTGTAGGTAGTCTATGACTGGTCGAAGGACATCTTCGACTGGTTGAAGGTTGCTCATGACTAGTTGAAGTAAGTCGAATTTCAACGCTGTAGTTTGAGTCGTAGGTCTATGACAGGTCAAAGAAGCAGTCGACACTGTTCATACGACTAGTCGAATACACCCCAGGATTGGTCGAAGCTTAACAAAAAAAAATTAAAATTTTGCAACAAACTTACAACTAGTTCAGGAAATTCTAAGAAAAGTCGAAGCAGTGCTAGGACTAGTCGAACAAAGTCTAGGGCTAGTCTTAGAACAGACCAAACTCACTTATATAAAACATATGAATTATGTATCTGAAATGACCTACTCTAAAGGTCAACCTAAGGTCAAATATACCTTAATAGTGAAGTAAGAACATTGAAATTTAGACGAGTGACCTTGAGCATAATGAAGCTTGAGATCTTGGTGTAGCTTGAACTTGAAAGCTTCTTGAAATCTTGAATTATACTTGTCTTGAACTAAGTCAAACATTCTCACATTCTCGAGTCTTGACTTGTGAACATTGCTTGTCTATTGAAGCTAATTGTGTGAGACTTTTATCTTGACTTGACATATCATGTGTAGAGCTTTATTTTTCACATATGCAAGCTTCATAACAAGATACATGCAGTGTCTTTGGCACCACAAATTTGACAATATAGTGAGGCTATCAACTATAGCACTTACACTTGTCACGCCCCAAACTCGAAAACTGGGCTTACAAAATTCTCGATCGCCGATTCCGGTGCCGGCAGCCTCCGTAGTACCCCATTCTCAACTCCCAGCACCTATTCGCTAGGTTCTGATCTTGGAATGCTACGAGAAGGATTTTCAACGTCAGTTTGATTCATAATAATCATAACCAAAGGCATAACCCACAAACAACAACTAAAAACTCCATCACATTTCCACTATGATAAAAAACTTTATAAGTACAATGAACATAAAGGGAAATATAATGGTAATGAATAAAAAACTCCAAGATGATCTACTTTGCGCTCCTGCCTCAGCGCTACTGTGGTCCAACGTCACTTACACGCAATGGTCGTGCATAAGCTTATGGAAAGTTTAGAGGGTGGTGAAAGTGTGTGTGTACATACAATTATGCAGTATCAGAGTAATGCTGAACATGCTGATGAATCCATGAATACCATAAACTGTACCACGACTATGAGATGTAAAACATGAATGATGTCAGCCATACCAAGGCCATGTGATGCGAGATGCAACTCAAGCATACAATTCCTCATCTGAGTCCATATGTCAATACAATTTAAATCTGAAATATCACCGGGGACTAGTACACTCCAAATCGAATTGTTGCCCCATAGTGCGCAATAAAGTAAGTGGAAGAGACCTCACTATCTGCCTGCCAATATCGAGGCTGGCTCGTTGATACCAGACCCATTCCTCGAGCTGGTCAAACTCAGCCTAGCTTTGCCCCCTACTCTTGGGCGGGTAAGGCCCCACCCCCTTCCAACCGACCACGACACAATGAAAAGTGTGGCTTCCTGGTAATCAACACTCGGCGCCCATGCATCCACTCGATCTAGACGTTGGAGTAACCTCCTGGTACCATAAGGGTTTAGGGACTTTCACTAAGGGATATCTATAGCACCCCATGTAGATTAAAATTTTCGGTATCCAATCCTGCCAACCACGATACGCTTTTGGAGGCTATGACCCTGATGTCACTAGGGCATATAGTATACATGGCACACAAATGTGGGATGCATGAATCATGCAATCCAGTTATATAACAATCATGCGCGTTCTACGCGCTCTTGTGGGCATCTCCCTTTTCTAGGGAGTCCCATAACAATCTACACGATGACATGTGCTATGATCAATCACTCATCTCATCACAAGTATACAGATGATGTATATGGGCAGTATTATGATGTTACGTTGTCACATACTCATAATCGGTATCGATAACCAGTGTCGGCCTCGATAATCGGCGCCGATAGTCAGCATCGATAATCGGCACCGATAATCGGGGTCGATAATCGGCGTTGGCCTCGACAATCGACACTGATAATCATCATCGATAATCGGCACCAATAATCAGCAGATCAACAAAGTGGGGTCCATAGATGATCAACCAATCAACTATAGAATAAGGATCGACACTCGGCCGTGGTTATATCAAATCCGATAGCACGGAGTCATCCGTCTACGGCGAATGGGGCCCACTTATTTGGGTTGACCCACTAAGGGAATGATGAGAATGGGCCTAACAAGGCTTAAAGGAAGGTCATGATGTGGACATCTAACCATCATTGTCCATCAATGTGGACATCTAACCAACATTGCTCCCAAGGAGTGGCCTACATAGGGCTAAACATATAGTGGGCCCATGGCCTTGCGTACAATCATGATGGGCCTCATTTACATTACATAGGCCTCGTCATATGGGCCAACATACATCACATTGGGCCTCGAATACACACAACAGGTGGGCCTCGCACCAGGGCCTCGAATACATCTCAATGGGCCTCTTATGTCAAGCGGGCCACATCACATGGGCCGCATTATATGGGCCACACCAACGGGCTTCATGTATATTAAATAGGTCGCACCGATGGGCCTCATGTGTATCCAATCGGGCTCACCTTTATGTATATTTAAGAGCCGACCTATTCATAAGTTAAGATAGAGGTAAATGAAGTGTAAAGACTATCAGCTTAATTGGAAACTACCATGGCCCTTAGTAGTTTGAACGGTGGATGTCACGGTCCACTATTTAAATGGTGGGGCCCACTTGATCTTTAGATCAGACTCACCCATTTTCCCATGCTGTAAAATGACCTCACAAATGGTTGGATGGCATGGATATAACACATTCATCATGGTGGGCCACACTGTTCTAACAGTGGACAGTGTAGATAAAGCACATACATCATCAGGGCCCACACCATGTGGATGAAACACATACACCTGGAGTGGGTCCCACCGCCAGAAGAGCTTAGAATGTACACGTACATCCCATGGACCTGCAGAACTCTGGACGATAAGAGAGAGAAAGAGAGAGAGAGAGAGAGCAGCTACATGGCTACTAAAAATCTGTAACAACCTAGGACTGGTCCTGAGAAACCTAAGACTAGTCGTAACAGACCTAGGACTGGTCTTAAGATTTCTAGGACTGGTCTTAGAACAGTCACACCAAGTAAATTAAAATATTCAGATTATGTATCCAGAATGACCTATCATACAGACCAACTTAAGGTCAATCTAAGTTCAAACAAACCTTGAGTGAGATGGACATTGAAGTCTTGAAGGTCTGTATTCTCAGATGATCTTGAAGTAGAAGCTTGAGTCGAGTTGATGGTCTTTCTCGAGCTTGGTACATTCTTGACTCGTCTTGATGAAGTCTTCTAATCTTGAACTTGATAGAAGCAAACTTCGAGTCTTCTATTCTTGTAGACTTCATTTATGACATGTCTTGCAAGCATTCTTCATTTATGATCTTGTCTTGAAAGCATTCTTCATTCATGATCTTGTCTTGAAAACATTCTTCATTCATGATCTTGTCTTGAAGCAGTGTGTAGTCACAAACAAGAAACACAAGAAGTACAAGACATATAGGTTTTGGCACTACAAAATTTGACAACCAAAGGGATATGAAATCATAGCACTAACAATCTCCCCCTTTGTCAAATTTGTGACAAAACACATTTATAAATATAAGAGTAAAATGAAGAAAGAATCATGAGCCATCAGAGTGAGAAAAAGAAATACTCTACTCCCCCTAAGTGAGTAGAAACAATCAACCATTTTCAAGTAATCACTTTCTCCCTTTCTCCCATTCTCCCCCTTTCCATACTACTCCCCCTTTTTGTCACAAAATGACAAGGGAAGGCCAAAGGAGAGAAGAGAACGCCATATGAAGAGTCAAGATTTAATTATCAAATTAGTACAACACTTCAATGTCATCAATCCAAACCATACAACCAAAGTCATCAAACGTAATAATAATATAGAAGAAACACAAGAGCAGGGATGGTTGGATCAATCTGATGTAAACCCCTATTAATGCGACGAAGATATTTTCGCATATATTTAAATTACATATCATGGGCTACACTCAGGTTATCAACCTTCTCCTCCAATGCACTTAGACGTGCAACATAACCAGAAGATGGATCGTAATCAGAATTATTTTGGGAGTCAGTTTCAATTTCTTCAAATATATCATCCATATTTATATCAGCCTGTGGAGGAATATCAGCAGCTTCTCCTTCATTTCCAGCTTCAGCACCTTCACCACCACCTTCATAGAATTGACCAGGAAGCAAATCCAACTTCATCTTATTTAAATTAGTATTATTGAATAAAAGATGATGAATTGGTGCCTCATTCTCAGGTAAAGCAAAGAGCATATTTGTGGCTAAACAAGTCATAAGATAACCAAATGAAATATCACTATGACCCGGATGAAGACGAAACTGAATGATAAAATGACATATCAAAGAAGGTAAATAGACAACCATGCCGGACACAACAGAGTGCAATACCCGAACCATGAAGGCAGTTAACTCGGTTTTATTGCCTGACCGAGGATACACGTTTGAAGTGAAGATCTGGTGCAAAACTTTGTATCTGGGTAATAAAAATTTTGACGGGAGCACATTTCCTTTGTGTGTCCAATGCACTTCCATATTGCATAAATCTCTTGTCAACATTTGTTTTTCCGATTCTGATGGTTTGTCATATAATGTATGAATCGGAATACCTTTATCTTTGACAGGTATATCCATAATACCTGATATCAAATGTCGATCTATCAAAAATTTCCCTTCTCTAGTAGCAATTGAGAATGTTAAATTATCAAGGAAAAAATCAGAGATACATGCAACCATAGATTGTGCAATGGACTGGTATGCAGGCCCACCCCAAAACAAAATATTAGTCCAGCCAGCAGATTCAAGGAGAGGTGTGATCTCAAATTGTTCAATGTGACTGAGACTTACAGGACGCTCAACGATAACTTTACGGATACGTAACTCCCGTACATCATTGGGATCATCTTCGGGTGACCGAAGGTGCCGTCTTGTTATAGATGTAGATCTAGATGAAGATGGACCACGGGATGTTTTCTTTTTCCCTCTAACATCCATTTTCAACAAGATTTACCAAGGACCAAGCACAAAGAACACTAGAAGTGGTGGGTTTCTCTAGATCAGATTTTTAGAGAGGAAACCCTAAACAATCAACAAAAGACGAGATCTAGCTTATGGAATAAATAAATCAAAGCATAGAAAGCATAAATCTTCAATAAAAATGAAGAAAAATGACTTATCTTGAAGAAAATCACGAACTCTCAAGACTGGTCGAGCCACGACTCGTCGAAGGAAGAAGAGGAAATGAAGAACAAAGAGATTTTCCCCAAATTATATGATGCTCACGATCTCTACGACCGGTCGAGTGTAGTCCACGACCGGTTGAGTCGAGACGCGGTCGTGTATGGCAAAGGCCGGTCGAGCATTGACAAAAATAAATATTTTTATGCAGAAATTGAAATTTATTCACATAAAAATTTAAAATATAGTACACTATGATACATGTAGACAAGTATATTCAATTTAAAATGCACATACCAAGATCAAATTTCATTTTAGTAAACCTACTTTTGTCGAGCGGTTTAGTAAATATATCAGCAAGTTGGACATTAGTTGGAATATATTCCAAAGAGATAGCTTTTTCTTCAACTAATTCATTCACGAATGTAATGATACCTAATGTCAATATGCTTAGTACGCGAATGCTTTGAATTGGATTTTTGGAAATATTGATATACTTGGAATTATCACAATGTAAGATCATTGAATCTTGATTAATTCCATAATCGTTTAACATGCGTTTCATCCATACGAGTTGTGTACATGTATATCCTGCTGCGATATACTCAGCCTCAGCAGTGGAAAGCGATATTGAACTTTGCTTCTTGCTAAACCAAGAAACTAAACAATTTCCAATGTAAAAACAACCACCACTGGTTGATTTTCTATCATCAATATTACCACCAATCAACATCAGAATACCCAGCTAATTTAACATTAGTATCAAAAGGATACCAAAGACCTAAATTAGTTATACTTGCGACATATCTAATAATCCGTTTGACAGCAGTAAGATGTTAATCTTTAGGATTAGATTGATATCTCGCATAAATACCAACGCTAAAAGTGATATCAGGTCTACTAGCAGTTAGGTATAATAAACTACCAATCATACTACGATATAGCTTAGGATCTACATCTTTACATGTAGAGTCTTTTGAGAGTCTCAAGGTTGTACTCATAGGAGTATCAAATTTTTTACCATTTTCAAATCCAAACCTTTTAACCAAGTTTGTAGCATACTTGGTTTGAGAAATGAAGATTCCATCAGGTTGTTGTTTTACTTGTAACCCTAGGAAGTAATTTAGTTCACCAACCATGCTCATTTCGAATCTTGATTTCATCAACTCTGCAAACTCAATAGACATGTTAGAACAAGTTGATCCATAAATAATATCGTCTACATAGATCTGAACCATTAAAATCTCATTATTATGTTTCTTAACAAACAGCGTCTTATCGACACTTCCCACTTGAAAACTATGACTAAGTAAGAATTTAGTCAATTTTTCATACCATGCCCTGGGCGCTTGTTTCAGACCATAGAGAGCCTTTTTGAGACGAAATACATGATCAAAAAGCTTGAGGTCTTCAAACCCTGAGGGTTGTTCTACATAAACTTCTTCACGTAAATCGCCATTTAAGAAGGCACTCTTTACATCCATTTGATAAATTTTAAACTTTCTAAAGCAAGTGATGGAAATAAAAAGTCTGATAGATTCAAGGCGAGCGACTGGAGCAAAGGTTTCATTGTAATCGATGCCTTCAATCTGAGTGTATCCTTGTACAACCAGTCTAGCCTTGTTTCGTATAGCATTTCCAAGTTCATCAGACTTATTTTTAAAGATTCATTTTGTTTCAATAATGTGTTTATCTTTAGGTCTAGGAACAAGATACCAGACATCATTACGAACAAATTGATTAAGTTCATCCTGCATAGCTACTATCTAATTTTCATCAGAAAGAGCTTCTTTTACATTGACCGGTTCTATTTGGGATATAAAACAAACATAATTGCATATGTTTTCAAGTTGTTTGCGTGTACGAACTCCAGTGAGAGGATTTCCAAGGATTTGATTAGTTGGATGATCTTTGACAGTCCTAGGTTCAGATTGAGATGAAGAGGTATCTTGATTTTTAATTATAAGAATTTCATCATCATCTGAACTCGGAGCAGGTGTATTCAAATGATCATCAATGACCACATTGATGGACTCTTGAATCACACCTGTTCTTTTTTAATTATAGGCTCGACTGTTTAAGGAATATCCAAGGAAAATACCTTCATCACTCTTCGTATCAAATTTTCCCAAATTTTCACGATCTCGTAAAATGTAACACTTACTGCCAAAAATTTGAAAGTATTTGACAGTAGGTTTCTTTTCGAACCATAACTCATAAGCAGTCTTATTTTCAGATTTACTAGTATAAACACGATTAATAATGTAGCAAGCAGTATTAATTGCTTTGGCCCAAAGATTTTTGGAGAGCTTCATACTATTTAACATGACATTAGCCATATCCTGAAGCACTCTATTTTTTCTCTCAACTATACCATTTTGTTGAGGAGTTTTGGGTATGAGAGAATTCATGTGATATTCCCTGATCACTACAGAATTTCTCAAAACTGCTATTTTCGAATTCAGAACCATGATCACTATGGATCTTATAAACTTGAGAACCTTTTTCATTTTGGATTCGTTTGATGATCTTCTTTACCTCATCTAGGGTTTCAGATTTGTCTTTTAAGAACGATACCCAAGTGAATCTAGTAAAGTCATCTACGATAACCAAGATGTATTTTTTGCCACCTCAACTCTCCGTTCTAGTTGGTCCAATGAGATCCATGTGGAGAAGCTCGAGAGGTCTGGATGTGGTATTTGAGTTCACTCTCTTGTGAGAGCTCCTAATCTGTTTGCCCAACTGGCATTCACCACATATTTTGTCTACTTTTTGTATTTTGGGTAGACCTCTTATAAGTTCTCTTTTGCTCAATCTAAATAAGTTCCGGTAGTGTACATGTCCAAGGCGTTTATGCCATAATTCAGTCTCATCAGTATGGACCATGTAACACGATTGAGTAGATGAGCTTGCATTACTAACGATGTAGCAGTTTTCAGATGTTCTGCGACTAGTTAATATAACAGAACCCTCTTTATTAACAATCTCACAACCTTGATTAGAAAACTTTACATTATGATTGTTGTCGCATATCTGAGATATACTCAGTAGGTTGTATTTCAAGCCCTCAACATATAATACATTTTTAAATAAGGGAAGGTTATAAAGTTGAACCGTACCATGGCCAATGATTTTACAATTGCTTCCATCACCAAAAGTGACTGACCCATCAGTCCTGTCTTCAAGATCGGTGAATAAAGCTTTGTTGCTTGTCATATGTCTGGAGCAACCATTGTCAAGGTACCACTTTGAATGGCTTGTAGCTTTAAAAGCAGTGTGGGCAACCAAGCAGTCAACTTTAGGAACCCATTTCAGTACTGTTTTGGGTTTAGGAGTGTAGTTGGACTTTTTCTGTCTATTGTTATATGAATGACCTATAGAGTTAAATTTTAATAGCTCCTTGAGAAGATCAATAATCTTTTCAACCAAAGGATTTTGGTTTTGATGATTGAAGTTGGCATGACTATTTTTAGATTTTTAAAAGGTCCTTGAATTTTTTGAAAAACCTTGATAAGTATACTTAACTTTTGAGTTCGAAGACTCTCCTTTCACAAACTTAGGAGCAGTATTCTTTTATTTAGGAGAAGTATTCTTATCATAGCCCAACCCGGATCTATCGCCACATTTTCTCGATCCGGATAACAATTTTTCTAATTTAGGATCTCCTTGGGCATATCTCCAAGTGTCTTTTAAACTCAAAAGAGAAGCTACTTCATTTTTAAGTTTCTCGTTCTCGGTTTTCTAATCATCAACTTGGGAGGTTTTGATTTTTAAATCACATTTGGTCTTTTAAAAAAAAATCAGAAATATGAGATTTTTCTAAGACAAGAGACTCATAATCTTCTTTAAGTTTAGAAAATTTTTTCTTTTGTAATTTAAGCTTGACAGCAATTTTACAACTCTCCTTATAAAGGGCATTGTATGCATCCTGAAGATCATCTTCATTGTCACAATCACTATTCAGATTCTCTTCGCTAGTTACTTCATCATAATCTGAAAAAGTGACTTTGGCTAGAGTCATAAGGGCTTTAACATCATCTCCCGACTCGTTTTCGGAATCTTTTAATTTCGAAGAGGATTCCAAATCAGATGATTCATCCCAAGTAGCCAACATACTCTTCCTTTTTGATTTGTCCTTTTTGGGACATTTGTTAGCCAAGTGCCCATACTCTTGACAGTTGTAACATTGACTATCTTTCAAAGTTTTTTGAGCTCTAGGTTTAGATTGTCTCTTATCGTTTGATTTTTGAAAATCTCCTTTTTTCTTATTTTTCAAAATTTTATAAAACCTTTTTACAAAAAGTGCCATATCATCTTCGGAATTTTCAAAGTCTGAAGTGCTCTCTAGTGGAATATTTTTAAATGACTTGAGAGCAATTGATTTTCCTTTTGGAGCTTTAAAGTTCAATTCGTAGGTCTGTAAAGAACCAACTAGTTCCTCAACCCTCATGTTATCCGTATCATGAAGTTCCTGAATCGCGGTTACTTTTGAATTGAATCGTTTAGGAAGTGAGCGTAGTATCTTTGAACATACTTTACTTTCTGGGATTCTATCACCAATACCCCACATTGAGCTTACAATGTCATTCAATCTAGTGTAGAAGTCCATAAACATTTCATTCTCCTCCATATGAATTTCTTCAAATTTAGTTGTGAGGAGTTGGACTTTAGATTTCTTGACAATTGATGTACCCTCGTGTGTCATTTCTAAAAGATCCCATGCTTGTTTAGCATTTTCACACGAGATGATTCTTTTGAATTCATCTGGTGACAATGCACAAGTAATTGCATTTAGTGCTTTTGCATTGGCACTACTCTCACTTTTCTGAAGTGTGGTCTAAAGAGCATAAGATATTACTTTCATTAATTTTGAACCATCTTCATCAGTTACTTCAGTGATAGGTAGTTTCCATCTGTTCACTGTGGCCAGCCACACACTTTCATCCATGGATTTGAGAAAGATTCTCATCCTTGCTTTCCAATAGGCATAGTTTGTGCCATTAAAGGGTGGTGGCCTAGTGATAGATAGGCTTTCAAAATTTGACATCTTAATATAGCTTAGATCGTTAGCTCAGGAAATAAATCCAATAAATAAGCAATAAGCACGAGCTATTAGGCTCTTATACCACTTGAAAGGGCCAAGCTATATGCCCTAGAGGGGGGGTGAATAGGGCAATGCCAAATAAAACTTATAACAGTGGAATAATAAAAGATATAAATAACAATGTTGAAATAATAACAATCTCAAAGCATATGAAATATGAGAATGATATTAAATCAGTTCTAAGGACAACCTTACACCAAAAACCAATGGCTTATGGTAGGACAACCTTATTTGTAGAACGATCTAGAAAACACAAATGATATGGAAAATAAATCAAGAATAACTTAAAGAAATAAATCCTAAGTTATTACACCATTCAACCACACTTGCTTGAAATGAAAATTACAACATTCATCCACAAAAGCAATTCACAATACTGAAGGAATAAATGAATAAAGAAATCAAGCACATCCACAACACAACGATATATAGTGGTTTGCTTGTGTGTTCACCAACTGTTAGCCATGACCACACGCAGAATGCTACTCCACTCTAATATCCTCACACAGGAGATATTAGCATGCACTATCAAAATAGGTTTTCACTGGTTCACCCAAAACCTTCACAATTATGTCTTTTTATCTCGGGCTTACACAATCTAAAAACCCCCACAATCGAGTTTTTGGCTCTCCTCAGATAACCAAAACAATGAGATTTTTACGGCAAATCTCAAACAAAACCGAGAGAAAGTAAATTACAAAGTAAAATACACGGATCTCCTTTTGAAGTAGCCAAGAGAACCAATCGGAGTAGATGAATGATACGTCGTTCAATGTCCAATACTCACATAAAGAATGGTTCTATGTCTAATTGATTTTAGATTAAATCAAGAAGAGCAAGGTCTATTTGATTTTGATCCCAGAAGAAGGAATATCACAAATTCCTCTTTTCTAAATAAGATTGGAATATGGATCAAAATCACAATAGAAAAATGCTAATAAAAGGAATGTTAAATATGCACAATAGCTTAAAAAAATAATCACTACTTATCTCAGAGTATAGCCTTAAATCGCTTGAATTGAATGGAATTGAATGCAATAAACTCTAAAATTCATGCACTATTTATAGCTTCAAAAATCCCATCTTCGACTGGTCTTAGAATCCTAGGACTGGTCGTAGCGTCAAAGATTTTGAAAGATTTCCGCGGGATTAGATTTGCTATACTCACGACTGGTCTTAGGTAGCCTACGACCGGTCGTGGACCACCTACAACTGGTCGTGAGACACCTACGACTGGTCGTGATACTCGAGATAAGTCACTGGAGTTCGAGTCGTAGAACTACGACTGGTCGAAGGATGAGTCGTAGGACTTCCCAGGACTGGTCGAAGAAAGTCCAGGACTGGTCGAAGGACAACCAGGAAAATCCAAAAATCTGTAACAACCTAGGAATGGTCGAGAAACCTAAGACTAGTCGTAGAGACCTAGGACTGGTCTTAAGATTTCTAGGACTGGTCTTAAACATCACACCAGGTAAATTAAAATATTCGGATTATGTATCCAGAATGACCTATCATACAGACCAACCTAAGGTCAAACAAACCTTGAGTGAGATGGACATTGAAGTCTTGAAGGTCTGTATTCTCAGATGATCTTGAAGTAGAAGCTTGAGTCGAGTTGATGGTCTTTCTCGAGCTTGGTACATTCTTGACTTGTCTTGATGAAGTCTTCTAATCTTGAACTTGATAGAAGCAAACTTCGAGTCTTCTATTCTTGTAGACTTCATTCATGACATGTCTTGCAAGCATTCTTCATTTATGATCTTGTCTTGAAAGCATTCTTCATTCATGATCTTGTCTTGAAAACATTCTTCATTCATGATCTTGTCTTGAAGCAGTGTGTAGTCACAAACAAGAAACACAAGAAGTACAAGACATATAGGTTTTGGCACTACAAAATTTGATAACCAAAGGGATATGAAATCATTGCACTAACAGTCCCACGTAGGGCTCACCACAACAGGCATATATAATATATAATATATATAATATATATTATATTATATATCGAACGTTCAGGCCGTCGAAGGCCTGGATAGTAACATGCATCATGGTGTTGCCCCTCACATGGGGTGGGTCCCACTGTCTAAGGATGGTGGACGGCTAGGATATAGCACATACACTATGGTGTGGCCCAACCGAGTGGATAGACGATGTGGGTGGGTCCCATGGACCCCATCGTCCATTCACACCACTGTTAGCCACCGAACTAGGCAACATACCCAAACCTCAGCATTGAAAGGAGGTATCTTTCACTCAGTCTGCCAGTTGAGCTAGGGTCTGGGCCCCACGTTGAAACGAGGTATCTTTCACTCGGTCTGCCACTTGAGCTATGGATCTGGGTGGGTTAACATGTCAAGGAGGGCCCCACACGTGGTGTGGAGGGCGTGGATGGGTCCTATGGACCCCATGTCAGTCCACACTTCCCTTGCTAGCACACCCACTGTCAGTGCACACAACACACCCACTGTCAGCACACTACACTGTCAGCACACTCACGCCAATCCACACTTCACGGTTAGCACATGTCCAGTGTCCCTGGATGCTGGACAGTGTAAATGGAACACAAGCATCATGGTGGGTCCCAGATGGTCGTGGCCCACCTGATGTCACCATTCTAATATTTGTGTTTCTCCCACATCTAGGCCCACCCAAAGATGGTTAGTAAGGTGGGCCCTACGGATGGGATGGCGTGGATCATACATCATAGTGGGGTCCACAATACATGAGAAAGAGAGAGAAGAGAGGGAGGTGGAAAGAGAGAAAGAAAGATTAGAGATAACAAAGGGGCCCCGCCACTATGGGACCCTTATGGATACAAGCATACATCAAAGTGGGTCCCACTACATGTGGCCCTTTAATCACAAAAAATGCAAATGTGGGACCAAGATCACCCACCGTTCCTTCTTACTCCCTAGGCTTCCTTTGCTCCTTGCCTTCGATCCTAATGGAGGAGATGGAGTTTGGATGGTTGAGATGGGAGATGAGAGGGTAGGAAATGGGCCACACACAAAGTTCTCTTGGAGTTTAGAAACGGCTTGGACATATGGTATTTTGGTTGCTTGGAAATGAGTTTGAAAAATGAGAGAGTGAGGGTTGTAAAGAGAGAGAGAGAGATGGGTAATGGATGTGGTGGTGATGGATGTGTAAGAAACTTTTTGACTTTTGTGGTAGATGGTGTAAGAAAAGTATGGGTGTGTAAGAACCTTTTTGACTTTGGGGGTTGCTTGGGGAAGGGTGTGAGGTGATGGTGTACTTGGTTGAGGTGATTTGTTGATGGGTTGATGGATGTGACAAGTTGTAGAGATTCTCTCGGAATTCGTACGCACGACATTTTCCTCAAACCGAACGCAGGCCCACATCTCCTGGCTTGGGTTTCGCCTCGGCGCGCGAGACGCGGCATCAGAACTGTGGCGACGGCACGGTCGCTAGGGTACAAGTCTTAGGTTGAGTCAACTCGGGTTGATAGCATGTGACTCAGGGTCACGCGTAAATACTGATTAAGGGTTGAAGGATGCCGATGACTGGGAAGACAGTGGAAGTTTATGGAATGGTACGGTCTAGGATACGGGGCTTACACTCCTTGGGAGCAATGTTGGTTGAATGTGCACATTGATGGGCAGTGATGGTTAAACGTCCACATTATGACCTTCCCTTAGGGCTGGTTAAGCCCATTCTCATCATTCTTTAGTGGGTTACCCCAAACGATTGGGCCCCATTGATATTGCTTAACCCATTATCGGTCGTTTATCTATAGATCCCGCCTTGTGTAGAGGCCGATTACTGATTCTGATTATTGAGGTCAATTTTGATTTTTGAGGCTAATTGTATCGGCTGATTCTGATTGTCGAGGCCGATTCCAATTGTCAAGGCCGAGTATCAAGGCCCATTTCGATTGTTGAAGCCAATTGTATAGGCTGATTCCGATTGTCGAGGCCGAGTATCGAAACCGATTCTGATTGTCGAGGCCAAGTATTGAGGCCGATTCCAATTGTCGAGGCTGAGTATCGAGGCCGATTCCAATTGTCGAGGCCGATTGTATAGGCCGATTCCGATTGTTGAGGCTGAGTATTGAGGCCGATTCCGATTGTCGAGGCCGAGTATCGAGGTTGATTCTGATTGTCGAGGCCGATTGTGTAGGCTGATTCCGATTATCGAGGCTCAGTATTAAGGCCGATTCCGATTGTCGAGGTGGATTATATAGGCCGATTCTGATTGTCGAGGCTGAATATCAAGACCGATTCTGATTGTCGAGGCCGATTGTATAGGTCGATTCCGATTGTTGAGGCCAATTCCAATTGTTTAGTCGATTGTATAGGCCGATTCCGATTGTCAAGGCCGAGTATCGAGACTGATTCTGAGTGTCGATTCTGATTGTTGAGGCAAATTTTAATTGTTAAGGCCGATTTTGATTGCCGAGGCTGATTGTCGAGACTTATATGATGTATATGTGACTCATAGTTGAGGCCCATTGTAATGTGTATTCGATCAGTGTGATGTATATGCGGCCCGTGTTTGAGGCCCAATGTGATGTATATGGGGCCCATATTTAAGGCCCATTGTAATGTGTTTCAGCCTGTGTTTAAGGCCTAATGTGATGAATATGAGGTCTATGTGATGAGGCCCATTGTGATGCATTTGAGGGCCAGGCGATGGAGTCCATTGTGATGTATATTAGGCCCATGTGAGAGGCCCATCGTGATGTGTATTAATCTCTTGAGTGAGACCCATGGTGTTGTATATTAGGTCCTTGTGTGAGGACATGGGTCCACTTATGTTAGGCTCTATGTGGGCCATTCCTTGGGGGCAATGTTGGTTAAATGTCTACATTGTCGAGGCCGATTGTTGATGCCAGTTATTGATACCGATTATGAGTATGTGACAACATAACATCATGATACATGCCCATACGCATCATCTGCATGTTTATTGTGAGATGTGATTGACCATTGCATATGCCATAGTACAGACGGTTTATGGGACTCCCTGATAGGTGGAGTTATCCCACATAAACGCACGGTATGCATAAGATTGATGCATGATTGGACTACATGACTCATGCATCTTGCATTGTGTGATTGTGATTACTATATGCCCTAGCGACATCAGGGTTGTGACCTCCACAAGCATGTTGTAGATGACTAGATGGGACACCGAAAATGTTTGGTTCGAGCATTTAAGCACTTTGGATGTCCATGGGTGAATGTTCCTAAACCTCGAAGGCCAGGAGATGCCCCTATGTCGAGACCGACTGGATAAATGAGTACCCAAATGCCGAATACCAGGAGGCCCTGTCTCCCACTGTGTCGTAGTCAGTTGGGAGGGGGTGTGGCCTTATCCGCCCAAGTGAGGGGGCTGTAAGCTAAGTTGAGTTTAACTAACTCCCAAATGGGTCTGCTATCGACGAGCCGGGTAGGCATTGGTATACTACTGGCAGGCGGGTAGTGAGGTCTTTTTCACTCGCTAGGCTACACGGCCGGCTAGGGCAGTAGCCAGTTTGGCGTGTACTAGACCTCGGTGATAATCCTAGGGATGAACGGTGTGATATGTGGACTTATTGAGCAGGAGTTACATACTCATTCATTTATTCACTATTCACTTCGGCTGGTGGTGCGCAACTATTTGTTACGTGTACCTTTGCAATGACCAGGATTTTGGTTGAGGCGAACGACTAACCTAAGATAAGGAGTTTACCGCATTGAGTCTGACTATCCAAATTTAGGTATGAGACTGGTTTGGATAGAAGACCCTTGTGATGGACCCCATAGCCTGCGATACTACATACTTTCATCACAAATTCACTCCAGCTTGTTCATTTCATTCACACCACATATTGCATTGCATCTGCAGCATTTACATTTTGGGTTGCCATGTTTTTGCATTGATATGGTCGTTCGCATTCATGCCTTGCATCGCATAACCTTGGTACGGCTGATGACACTCATGGACTTTTCAATATATTTCCGCTTACTCTGATATCGTATGATTCATGATCTTATCAGTATATTTCCGTTTACTCTGATATCGTATGATTCATGATCTTGTCAGTATTTTTGCCTATTTCGATGTTTATGATTTATGGTATTGTATTGCATACTCGACACTTATCTTGCGCACACACTTTCACCATCCACTAAGCTTTTTATAAGCTTATGCACGATAGATACGTGCATGTGGCGTTAGGTTACAGTAGCATGGAGCTTGGAGCACGCAACGTCTTCTGGAGCTTTGATTTTTGATATATGTATTTCCCTTTCAGCATTTTATTCAAATGTTTATATTAGTGGATATGTGATGATGATGTTACCTTTGTGATTTGGGTAAACTTGTGGTTATGCTTCTTATGAGATAAATATACGTTGGAAAATCCTCCTTGTAGGATCCTAGGATCAGAATCTGGCATATGCGAGCTGAGAGCCGAGAATGGAGTACTACAAAGCCTGTCGGCACTGGATTCGATGATAAAAAATTTTATGAGCCCGATTTCCGGGTTTAGAGCCTGACAAACATATAGACCAACACCCTAAATTGTGTGTACATGCACTTTACACAATTTTACAAAGCTATTGAGTTCACACATACACACGACTGTATCCTTCAATAGTAGCTGCTCCCCTTAACACCTGTACCACCATCAATTAAAGAGATACACACAATTTTCCTCCGTTGTGGTGGGATTTGTTCTCCCCCTTTTTGTCAGTCATTGGCAAAGGGCAATATATCAGTATCAGTGGACTGAAGTTGAAGCATATGGGAGAACCAAAAGAGACCGAGATAGTTCAAGGCGTACCAAATACATCTTGAAAGTGCATAATCAGTAATAGACAGATGTATAAGAGATAAAGGAGATTAGATGTAACAAAGAATAGCAGCATAGAGATAAAGCTCATAAATCACAAACTAATTCTCAATGGTTAAGGGAAAATACAAAAGATGTCAACCAGCATTTCACAGACTTTAGCACATAATATGGCAACAAATATGTATGAATTATTAAACGACTACCAATAGAAGTATCCAAAATAAAAACTGCCCAAGCTTGGCAGTATTGTAACATCCATCCCAACCAACAGACAAAAATATCTAGCCAATCTATGGGCAACCAAAAAAACAAGTATTTTCCTCATGCAGAGGATATCCATAAGCCATTCCAAATAAAACTGTCAGACCTGTCATGTTAGGTAGCCATCACATACACACATAAGAGCGCAAGGCATTCAAAAAGATATCCATGCCCATATGCACAAAGACTGTCGATACTACGGTGGAGGGGCTGATGAAGACGGTGCTATATCGTCTCGTCGGCAAGTTATCAAATCAACCAGTTGCCGCACCAACTGTTGCATCCCAGCCACCAATATTTCCAGAGTGAACCTTGCATTCATTGTCTCCTTCATCTGAGTGACTTCTCACAATGTCGTTTTGATCCGATCTTGATGTAGTTTGAATCTTTTGGCATGCACAGGATCGGATGGAGATAGAGCTTACTACAATTCGAGTGGGTCTCCTTCGACCAGTCCTGCTCCTTCAGCTTGTGCAGCCCCTTCACCATTTCACCTCCTTCATGAATCCCTTCCTCTGGTTGATCTTTGGGATATCGATGAAGCTTCAAATCCATCTTTTTAATGTTGTTTTTGTTGAAGTGTTGGAGAGGTAGTTCCTGATCGTTTGTTACTGGAAGACCGATCATATCACATATCACATGAATAATTTAAGGGAAGGGTAAATGGAAGTCTTGAGAAGTGTGAATTGCGTACATCGACTAGTGAACTATTAGAGTGGGAAGGCATATCTTGATCCCAGTTGCCAGGCAATACACTATCATGGCCATAAATCCTATAAGGTCAGCTCAATTTGTACCCCGAGTGTGTACGTTTGAGGCGAAGATGCCATGCAGAACTCGATACTTTGGTTCCATAAATTTTACTTTTAATGCATTACCTTAGTGCCAAGGAATATCCCTACCATGGCAAAGAAATCTCGTGACCTTAGATCGAGTGTAAGCATTTTCTAGATCCAAATCAGAGAGACCAACGAAAGACAAAGTGAGACCAAAGATGCTTGCAATAGATTCACGGGTAATTTCTACGTCGGCATCCCCAATAGAAACAGTGATAGAAGGAGGTTCTACAACTGGATAATGACTGGAAACAAAGAAGTTATAGGTTTTTTCATAATGATATGGGCCACTAAAGTCGAGGAGGGGCAGCCAATTAATTGCAGCTAACAGAGGTTCCAGATTGTAGGGTTTTAGGCAATCCCATCAGTTTTTCGTTCATGAACCAACTTCCTTCCAGTATATTTCATCAGAACAGGATCTACCCTAGTAGGAGGAGGGACCGGTGCGTCATGTTGAGACCCACCACTCGATGTTTGTCTGGTTCACTGGTGTGTTGGGGTCCCATGATCAGACGCCTTTGCCCTATCTTTCTGTGCAAGGACTTTGTGTCTAGAGGATCTTGAGGATTCTCCAGGTGTAACATCCCAGATTTTTGCCAACCTGGAATTAGAAGTGCTTAGGCAATGGGTCTCTCCTAACACTTTATTAACCTGTCAGAACTCAATTCCACAGTCTAAAATCGCTTCTTAACCCATTTCCTTCACAAATCCCACCCTTCACCACCTTGATCTTTCAATTTTTCCTAAGTACTTTCACCCTGACACTATCTTAAACTAGCTAAGTAGTATAACTTGGATCACTCTATATACAAACTATAAAGGACAAAGTACCACCTCAGACATAAATCTTATAGGACTAAATCCTTTAGAAATGAGACAAAGTAACTAAGTGCTAAACTAGATTAGCTACGAAATCCGTTTGATCCACTTTAAATATGATCTGTAAGACTCAAAACTTGTAGAATCATCGACGCTACATTACCCTAAAATCTAGGATCAATCTCATTACCCGGCTGCTCTCGGGAGCATCTCGAAACTCCGTATCAGATCTGGACCACACGTCAGAAGTCCGATTAATATGAAGTTAAGGAATTAGGATCACCTCGCTGGGCTTGACAACCATCTCGGAAACCAAATCCAGACAGTGTCCTACGGCTGTTCGCTTGAGTCCGGAGCGAGGAGTGTGAAAATACTTGATTTTCTTTAAAAATAAATATCTTAAATAGTAATCTGAGACTTGTCACTTGCAGATCAGTTTTAGGCAACCAGACCATCAGAATCTGACCCAAATACACCCACAGATTAGGAAAAATTTCATAAACATATCCATGTACTCGGAATCTCCGATCGAGATCGACTGACCGTTGAACTGAAACTGGTCCGCCACGCATGATCTGGAATCCCAACTGAAATGAAAACTTGACTAAACATAGATCCAGCGTTAATGAGTTTAAGTCTAACTGCACACAGAAAAGGGGCCGCCAGAAGTCCTTCGTTGAGCTGAAACAGATGCCCTTTGGACAAAACCCAAGTATACCTTGACCTTAAGTCTAATTTGGTGAGTTTTTAGGCTATATAAGGACCTTAGAACCCTCTCTCTCACAGCCATATGAATTTGAGATTTGAGAGAAAGAAAAGAGAGGAAATGTGGGAGATGTGGGAGAGTATCCCTGCCCTTCTTCCCTGCTGCTATCCATGCTCAACCTCTTCGTTCTAATCACTTTCCCGGCGATTCCAGCTCCATTTCTAGGTAAGAAACCCTAACCCTAATCTAATTTGGGGTGTTGATAGTTGTAGGTTATGAAATAGCTAACCTATTTCATTCTATAGGTTGCCAAACTGCCGAATACGGAAGCTTAACAAACCTATCGACTCCGTTACGAGTCTACGACAAAAGGTGCGGACTTTAGGTGTATAGGTTATGGTTTTCAACGCTTTCAATGTCAGATAATGATAGATTCATGATCTGCATGCAATTGTACATGTACAAAGTGCTGTCTGTTTTCCATTTCGATTAAAGACGTAGAATATGGAATTTTACATATTCTAAGTATTCGTAGAAAATACCATATACATATAAATTTTGGAAATGTGTTTGTCATGATTATTTGTTGTATGAATATAATATATATGGATAAAATACGTAGTTGGCGAAAGGACTCGCCATAATACATGATTTGCTAATATACACTATGTATGTAGAAATAGTGTATTCTAGAAAATACCATATACGTATAAAATTTGGAATTGTGTTGGCCATGATTTACTGTTGTATATGTATGCTAGATTTACTAGTATTAACTTCTGGGTGAACGGATTAGCCCTAGTACATGTTTTCTCAACATACGTTGCGTATGTTATAAAGTGTGTAGTTTAAGTGTTTGTTGAAATGACTAAGTAAATATGGATTCATGATTTGTGTCTGCCATGTGTATGGAACATGATTGAGGTGTGCTATGCAACCCCTTAGTGAAAGGATTTGCTCTAAATCACGCCACGGCCACTATAAACTATATATGTTAAAATGTGTAGCCCAAGTGTTTATGGAAACGACTAAATGAATATGGAACTTGGATTCCTGTCTGCCATGACTATCCGTCGTGGGTGCACACGTGTTGTAATTGGGGTAACTCCCTAGTGAAAGGATTTGGCCTAATACCTATGTGATCAACATATGTCATGTATGTTGATGTAGGTAGTCTAAAGTGTTTGTTGAAATGTTGAATGAGTAATAGTTAGTAAATTGTAATGTATAAGGGCGTTGAGATATGATTCTCAACTCCTGTAACTATGTGTATGCTTCCTTTAGATATCTGTGTGATTAGGAATTGAACATGTACAAACTCATGCTTGTGTTGTACTTCATAACATGCTCAACTGATTGTATGATTTTATCTATGTAATGCGTATGTTTAAATTCATGTTTACGTTGTATGATCCGTCATGGGTGATGGGGGAGTGGTGTAACGATTCCGTGCAACAGCCCTGGCAGCCCTAAATGGATAATACCAGACTTTGATTGTATGATTTGAATCTTGATCCATTACTACTTTACCTATCTGCAATTGAATGTGATTGGGGCTATTGTATAGTCCAGGCAGTCGGTAATGGGATCGAATTCGTGGCTGAGATTCATTCGCCACGTAGGACGTGTTTGACGAACCCGAGTCATGCGTTGCTTGTCGACAGTGGTTAGGCCACACGAAGTGCTTATGCACTTCATGTCGTACAACTCAACGGGCGCTCGTACTAGTCGAGCTCATCAAGTAACCCGATCTGTCTTATGTATGTTCACCATGTTTGGATGCTTCTGCTTGAACCTAGGGTACCAAACTTATCAGTGAAATCCCGTTAACCATGGTACCTCGATCCGCTAAGACTCATGAGCCGGGCATAGTGGTATGGGACACTGTGGTCGAGCTGTCGGCCTACGTTGGGGCCACGTGCCTCCCCGTAGTGACCAGTGAGCAACCAGACTCATGAGCAGATTATGGTGGTATGGGACACTATATTCATGTTGTCGGCCTACATTGATAAGATGATGGGGGAGTGGTGCAACGATTCCGTGTAACAGCCCTGACAGCCCTTTGTAGTGACCTCGAGCATACTCTGAATTTGGGGTGAGGCGACGACTTTTACCGCAGTATATAGAGTATGAACTAGGGCTGTATCTGTATAATGATGAATCGTTAAAGAGGTGATGGGGGAGTGGTGCAACGATTCCGTGTAACAGCCCTGACAGTCTCTGCAGTAACCTAGAAACACATTTTCGTATGAGATTAACTAGGACTGACAACCCTAGAATGGATCATGTTTGGGAATGATACAAGGGACGTTCCTTAGTTTCCCAATCCTGCTGTTTGAAATGGACTAATAACAACTCGGTAATCATGCTCATCATGCATTGCATGTCCCTAAAAGATGTGGAGCACTGAGGAAAGCAAGCATGCCGCGAACGTAAGATGGTGTTGCACGAGGGAGTATGTCGGTGAGGGCATCCATCATGACTGCATACATACTTACATTAATAAGAGTAGTTAGGAGTGTTTGATTGTACTGCTTTATCATTACTGCTTGACTATTTTGATAACATGTTAACCTATGCTTTATTGTTCCACTGAGTTGATCACTCACTCCCACGATACGGGACCGTGTTCCGAACACCCACCAGACTTTGTCTGATTGCAGATGGCGACGCTACTCCTGAGGCGGAGCCGAACCTTTATGATGACAATGCTGCTTGTTCGTGTATGCTATATGCTGACGGCTTCATGTGAGCCGTGTCTTGATCGACGACATTACAGGGATGTTGACTAGATGACACTACATCTTTGGTATAATTTAAATTGTACTTGTAATTATTTAACCTGGTAACGTTATCACACTCTGGAGACTCACCACAGTTTATATATTCTATCTATCTATCACAGTCTTCCGCTTGCAAATTTAACTGTCTCTGGAGTATGATAGGCTATCTTGGCTTAATCTCACTCATGTTCACTACTTTAATACAGACAATATTCAATTATCATTCATTTTGTTGCATAAGTGATGCGTTGGAACTCGGGAGTTGAGTTTATGCTCGACCCCCCTATTTTCAGGGCGTTATATTAGGACTAGAAGTTTTTCCTTTGTCCTTTCCCATTGAACAGTAACTACTGAGAGTGAGATCTGATGAATTGATGATCTTTTAGACAGAACTTCTCTCTATAATATAAAGACACCAAAAGGCACAAGATGCAATCTTGAGGATTAAGGAAATGGACAAGGTATTATCAAATTTTGGTGATCTTGGAGGACTCACAGATGAAGAATCATATAAAATGGCTAAGGAAGGCGAGCAGCAGAGAGAAAATGAGCTTCGAGTGATGAAATGAAAATTTTCCCGCTCATCTGCCTTTTATCGGGTGGTAAACTTCGATATCATCAAACATGGTTTCGATGATATCGATATACCCCTTCGATGTTATCGAAGATGTCCTCAATAACATTCTCGAACATGTGACTCTTCTGATTCCAAAGGGGCGTCGATGATATCGATATTTGTTCGATTTAATCGAGGATCCATACGATTCATCGACAGACATATCGAAGATGTATATTTTTCATTTCAGCATTTCGATGATCTTTCATATATGTATAACTTAGTATATTTTCATATCAGACAGTATACACATCAAAATTTGTACAAACATTGTACTAACCAAAATTATAAACATTAATAATGTTTATGCACAAAAAAATGAGGTGAAGATACCTCAGATATATCATGAAAATTATCAAAATTACATCATTTCAACAACCATCCAGATCTAGATGCATGACCTGGGCATGTATTCCATGCTCAATTGTTACTAAGCATATGGATCAACTTTTCCATTGCCTTTAATGACATAGCAGTGGTCACTTGTGCGACAACCCTTCATCACTGGTTTACCTGATTAGTCTAGGATCTTGCATTCTTATTGGTTAAATGTAACCACATGCTTGTTGTCACATATTTGAGAAATGCTTAGAAGATTATGTGTCAATCCTTTTATGTAAAAGGCATTCTCATTTTCGAGCATATTCATTCCTTTGATAGTTCCCTGTCCTATTACCTTAGCAGTGCTTCCATCTCCATAGGTGACTATCTCGTCATCAAGATTTGAATAATTTGTGAGGAGAGATTTGTCACGCCCCAAACCCGGAGATCGGACTCACAGGAATCCTGTAATGTCTCGAAAAAATCTGTACAAAGACCTGAGTACCACCTCAGGCAGAAATCACTAAGGACTGAATCCTTTAGAAATTAGACGAAAATTAATTAAGTGCTAAACTAAATAATCAGTGGAATTAGCTTGAACCATTTCCTATACAAACTACAAGACCCAAAATCATTAGGATCGTCGACTCAACATTACCTTAAGATCGAGGAGCAATCTCAAAACCCAGTTGTTCTTGAGAGAATATTGAAACTCCGTATCGGACTTGGACCGCGCGTCGAAAGTCCGATGACCGCGAAACTATAAGGTTATGACCACTTTACTGGGCTTGACAACCATCGCGTGAATCGAGTCCAAATAGTATCCAGAAATGCACAACTTGAGCTCGTAGCGAAGTGTGTGAGATATTAGAAAATGAACTCAAACTTAAGTGATTTGGGCCATTCACTTGCAGGCCAAATTTAAAGTTTCAGACTATTAGATTCTGACCCAACTACACCCTTGGATTAGGGAAATTTCCTTATACATGTCAGTGTACTTGTGACCTTGATCGAGTGACGATAGCCGTTGAACTGAAACTGGTCCTCCACGGTCGATCCACAAATCCGATCGGATCGAAATCTTAACCTGACATAGATCCATTGTCAGAGAACTTTCTCCAGACCGTATGTAGGTAATAGACCTCTAGATGAGCTTCGTTGGCCAGAAACAGATGCCTTTTGGCTATATCCTAAGTATACCGTGGCCCTGGGGCCATTAACATCACTTCTGGGCCTATATAATGCCCTAAACCCACCCCTCTCTCATTCCAAACGAATTTCCTAAAACCCTAGGAGAGAGAAGAGAGAAAAGAGGAGGAAAGAGTGAGGAGAAGTGTGAGAGATATGTAGTTTGTTGCTGGGATTCACTCCCACCACTCCATGTGCCGAATCATCTCCCCGTGTCGCTACACCGTGGAATCCAAATCTATTTTCGGGTAAGAAATACTAACCTTAATCTATTTTAGGAATCCAAATAGAGAAGTCGGTGGAATAGCTAACCTATTTCATGATTTAGGTAGTCGTGGTGCTGTAGACGGAGACGTAGTATACGAACCGAGTTCATAACGAGTAAACCGACCAAAGGTGCGGACTATAAACGTTTAGGTTATGGTTTTCAAGGCTTTCAATGTCAGTTAATGATTTATAACTGACATGATTGCTGTCACATGTACTTAGATGCGATGTTTTTCGTGTATTATACATATATATGAACTATGTTGAATATAATGTATTTCATGTATTTGTTGAAATGTTTGAATGAATATGGAATTATGATTTGTGCTTGCCATGATTTTTTATTGAGAATACATGATTGTTGTATGTGTGACAACTCCTTGGTGAAAGGATTTACTATATTATATGTTATAAATAATTTATTACATGTATGTTGATATGTGTAGTCTATGTGTTTGATGAAATGTTTGAATGAGAAGTTGCTTGTTGAAATGTATTTAATAAGGGCATTGAGATAGGATTATCAATTACCGTATCTATAGTTACACTTTCCTTCATGTAACCTATCTCGCTAATACGTGATTTATGGATGAAATGCCTATATATGATAACATGTGCACTATGTGATTATTAAAATGCTTAAATGGGATTTATATTTGAATTGGTTGTCACATGCTGTTTTGACTATCACATATGAATGCCTATTGTATTTAAGTATGATTGAGACTAATACGTAGTCCAGGCAATTGGTAATGATTTACGATCAGTGGCCGAACTAGTTTCGCCACAACGAATACGTTCGGTGAATCCGAGTCGTACGGTGATTATTGACAGTGGTTAGGCCATGAGGAGTTGAAAAAGGCCAAGCTATATGTCCTAGAGGGGGGGAGGGGATGAATAGGACTATGCCAAATTTAAAATAAAATCAGCAGAAATAAAGTAAACCAATATCCTTACAATATGAATCAATTCACAATGCTAAATTTTAAATCACCTTGATAAATAAGTATTGAGAGATTGATACAAATTCGATTTAAGGACAACCTTACACCATAATAAACAAGGGCTTATGGTAGGACAACCTTATTTCTAGAACATCTTTTGGATCAATGACTCAATTTTAGTATAAGTAAATGAAATAGCTAGGAATTGAAATTAAATGCAGAAGTATAGATCTAAATTATTACAACAATCCCCACACTTGCTTAAAATGTAAATAGTTACAACATTCACATCCACTTGTACATTCCACACAATCGAATGATAAAAGATATGAAAATTAAGCAAGCATTCAATCCACAAGGCAAAGAGTTATACCATGTGTACACCAACCGCTTTCAACAAAATGACCACCGTAACTCTAATATCCTCACACAGGGGATATTAGCGCTCACTATGAAATAGGTTTTTTCTGTGTTCACTAAAAACCTTTACAATTGTGTCTTTTTCACTTGGCTTACACAATTCAAAAACCCCTCTTTTCGAGTTTTCGGGACAACCAATACAATGAGATTTTTAAAGCTTAACCTCAAACAAAACCAAAAGTAAATAAATTTTCTAATTGTAAAATACCCGGATTTCTCCTTTTCTTAGCGTTGGGGTAGAACCAATCGGAGTAGATGATTGAATGTCAAAGTTCAATTTCTAATACTCACATTCATAAGGTTCTAAATTCTAATAGATTTTAGATTTAACTTGTTGGGCGTAGCTATATTTGATTTTGATTCCAAGAAGAAGGAATAAGATAATTCCTCTTTTCAAATAAGATTAGAATAAAGAAACAAAATCAAATTAAATAAGCTAATAAAAAGGAATATTAAATAAGCACAATGTAGCTTAAAATAAACACAGACTTATCTCAGAGTGATCACTTAAAAATTCTTGAATTGAATAAAGTTGAAGTGTGAAAACTCTGAATTTCGTGTTCAATTTATAGAAGCAAAAATCGTTCCTACGACTGGTCGTAGCTCTAACAGATTTTTGAAAAATTAAGCGCGATCTTTGAAAGTCGTTCCACGACTGGTCGTGAGTAGCCTAGGACTGTCAGTGGGTCACCTACGCACCGGGTGAGACCATAGATTACTTTGGACTTTGAGTCATAGCTCCACGAGTCGTGACGAAGTCAAAGTATACCTACTGAACTCGTCGAAGGACCTCCGGGGATCCATTACTTACAAAAATTCTAAAAATCTTCAACTACTTAGGACTGGTCGTGGAATTTCTTGACTAGTCGAACCAATGCCCGGGTGAACAAGAGCTAGGACTGGTCGTAGAATAGACCAAACTTATGTAAAATAAATATTTGATTTATGTATCCAAAGTGACCTACTTAAAGGGTCAACCTAAGGTCATTCAAACCTGAATCATGTCGTATGGACATTGAACTTCAACCATTCAACGAATGTAGATTGTTTGATGCTTGAGTTCTTGAACTTGTTGTAGCTTCAAACTTGAGATCTTCATCAGCATAACAACTACTTCATGCATTGCTTATTAGTCTTGAAGTCATGAGTTGTTTCTTAAGACTTGAACATCAACATTGTAGCTTCTTGAAGTATTTATGCAGTGTCTTGAATTCATATAAATCATCATACAAGCACAGGACACAGATAGATGTTTTGACACATCAAAATTTGACAACCAAAGAAGCATGAGACCATAACACTTACAGGAGTGCGTATGCGCTCTATGTTGATTTATTTAACGTGCGATCATACCAGTCAAGCTTGTCAAGTAACTCGATTGGCCTAATGTATGTTCACCATGTATGGACGCTACTGCTTAAATCTAAGATACCACTTACTAATGAAAAGCCCGTTTAACCTTGGTACCATGATCCACTAAGACTCATGAGTCAGGCATGGTGGTATGGGACACCGTCGTCGAGCTGTCGGTCTACGTTGGGGTGACGAGCCTTCCCGTAGTGTCCATTGAGTAACCCAAACTCATGAGGTGAATACGGTGGTATGGGACACTATATTCGAGCTGTCGGCCTATGCTAAGGTGACGAGCCTTTTCGTAGTGACCTCGAGTATAAACTAAGACTACATTGAGGTGACGAACCTCTTCGTAGTGACCTGAACTTGCCTATCCATTACTTTTTAATCAGGGGTGATGTTGCCCTATAACTTGCCTATCGTATGCGATTAACTAGGATTGACGACCCTAGATGGATCATTGTTTGGGTAAATGATATAGAGAGAGGTACCTTAGCTTCCAAAATTATCTGTATAAGCCTAATAAATTACTTGGCTAACACGTTTATGCACCGCATTACATGTGTCTTTTGCGAGGAAGAGCACAGTGGGAGTTTAGCCTGCGCTACTGTGAAATGATGTCACTGATGGAGTGCAGGCGAGGGCATGCATCATTATCGCATACCATTCTTGCATTAACCAGACTCCCACTCTAGGACAGTGTTTTAAAACACCAACCAGACTCTGTTGTAGCTACAGGTGATGGCGAGGCTTAGAGATGGAGCCTGACTTTTATGACGACGAGGAGTTCTCCTACTGCAACTCTCTGGCAGGTCTATGTAGACCTGAAGTTGCGTCGCCGGGGTTACAGGGATATGGATTAGATGCCATCACATTGTATCATTTTGTAAATTTTGGAACTATACATGTAATTATTTAACTTGGTGACATATTCATACTTCGGGGACTTACAACCACTTATATGCTTTATATATCAATCACAGTCTTCTGCTTGCATAATCAAATTGTCTCTGGAGTATGATATGCTAATTTAGTGTAATCACATTCATGTTTAATGCACTAATATGTACAACATTCAATCATAATTATTTATGTTGCATAAGTGATGCGACGAATCTCGAGAGTTGAGCTCTGCTTGACCCTCGATTTTCAGGGCGTTACAAATCTCGATCGCCGAATCCGGTGCCGACAACCTTTGTAGTACCCCATTCTAAGCTCCCAGCACCTATACGCTAGCTTCCGATCCTGGGATCCTATAAGGAGGATTTTTCAATGTACATTTATCTCGTAAGAAGCATAACCACAAGTTTACCCAAATCACAAGGCAACATCATCATCACATATCCACTAATATAATCATTTGAATACAATGCTGAAAGGGAAATACATATATCAAAAATCAAAGCTCTAAAGGTCCACTACATGCTCCAAGCTCAACACTGCTGCAACCTAGCGCCACCTGCACGTATCTATCATGCATAAGCTTATAGAAAGCTTAGTGGGTGGTGAGAGTGTGTGCACGAGGTAAGTGCCAAGTAAGTAATATCAGAGTAATCAGAGTAAGTGAAAATACTTACAAGCCCATAAATACCATCAGCTTTATCCAGGCTATGCGATGTAAAAATATAATAAACCAATATCATATACTAATGAAGCAATGTAAATCAACTATACAATGCGGAGATAGTAAGCTAAATACTATGTGCTGAGGATGTAATGCAATATGTAATACAAATGAAATGACCAAGCTCGAGTGTGAAGTCGGGATGATAGTACGTAGTATCGTATGCTAGGGGTCCACCACAATGGACTTCTATCCAAACCAGTCCTATACCTAAATTTTGATAGTTAAACTCAATGTGGTAAACTCTTTATCTCAGGTTAGTCGCGGGCCCAACCGAAATCCTGACCATGTGAAGGTACACATAACAAATAATTGTGTACCACCAGCTCGAGTGGATAGTGAATGAATGAATGAATGAGTATGCAATTCCTGATCAATAAGTCCACATATCAGTACGATTCCTCTCTAGGGAATCACCGGGGTCTATTACACTCCAAACCAGATTGCCGCCCCATTGCGCGCAACAAGGTGAGTGGAAGAGACCTCATTATTCACCAGCCAATATCGGGCCTGGCTCGTCGATAGCGGACCCATTCCTCAAGCTGGTCAGACTCAGCCTAGCATTACCCCCCTCATCTTGGGCAGGTAAGGCCGCACCCCCTTCTAACCGACCATGACATAGTGGGAGACACGGCCTAATGGTATACGGTCCTCATGCGCTCATGCATCCGTTCGGTCTTGACGTTGGAGTAACCTCTGGAACCAAGAGGGTTCTGGAACTTCATCCAGGGATATCTATAGAACCTCATGTAGAACAGATTTTCGGTGTCCCATTTGGCCATCCACGATATGCCTGTGGAGGCTACGGTCCTGATGTCGCTAGGGCGTACGGTGGTCATATCACAAAATGCGAGATGCATGAGTCATACCATCCAGTCATGCATCAAACCTACGCGTACCATGCGCTCTTGTGGATAATTCCTCCTATCAAGGAGTCCCATAATAATCTGCCCAATGACATGTGCTATGATCAATTATTCCTCATATCAGGCATACATATGATGCACATGGGCATGGGTCGTGGAGCTATACTAAGCATACTATATGATGATGGTGTGATGCGCATGGGCATGAGTCGTGAAGCTATACTGAGCATGCTATATGATGATGGTGTACTTTCCTCATATCAAGGATAGGCCTAGACAGCCTACTCATAACAAGAATGGCCCTTAGAACATGGGTCATAAATACATCACATCGGGCCTCACTCATAGGCCACACAAACATTACGATGGGCCTCTGCACATGGGCCATAAATACATCACATCGGGCCTCAAATATACATCACAGATGGGCCTTGCACATAAAGCAAGTGGGCCCTAAAAATTGATGGATAACAAGGATAAAACATACATCACGGTGGTCCCCTGTCCCTGGACGGCGTGGATGAAATCACACATCAAGGTCGATCACACGTCCCACGGACAGTGTGGATAAAACATACATTGTGTGGGTTCCACGTTCCATGGACGGTCAGGATATAAGGCACATACATCACCTGTGTCCCACGTGGATAGTAGGGATGACGTACATCATGGCAGGCCCACCATCCCATGCTGGACGGTGCAATAGATACATCACTAGGTGGGCCCTAAGGTGTAGGTATCATGATGCTATGCTGTCACATACTCATAATTGGCATCGACAATCGGCCTTGTTAATCGGAATCGACCTCAACAATCGGAATCGGCCTCGACATTCGGCCTCGATATTCAGCCTCGACAATCGGAATCTGCCTCAATAATCGGCCTCAACAATCAGAATCGACCTCAACAATCGGAATCGGCCTCAACATTCGGCCTCGATAATCAGCCTCGGTAATCGAAATTATCATCAATAATCGGCCTCAATAATCGAAATCGGTAATCGGCCTCAATAATCGAAATCGGCCTCGATAATCAGAATCAGAATCAGCAATTGACCTCGATAATCGGAAGCGGCAATCAAATTGGCCTCACTAATCAGCCTGGATAATCGGAATCAGCCTCAGCAATCGGAATCGACAATCAGAATCAGCCTCAGCAATTAGCCTCGATAATCGGCCTTAATAATCGAAATTGGCCTTAACAATCAGCCTCAACATTTGGCCTCGGTAATCAGCCTTGACAATAGGAATCGGCCTTAATAATCAGCCTTGATAATAAGAATCAGTAATTGGCCTCGATAATCGGCCTTGACAATCGGAATCGGCCTCGATAATCGGAATCGACAATCAGAATCGGCCTCGGCAATTGGCCTGGATAATCGGAATCGGCCTTGACAATTAGAATCGGCAATCAGAATCAGCCTCAACAACCGGCTTGGATAATCTGTAATGCCCTGAAAATCGGGGGTCGAGCATAAACTCAACTTCTGAGTTCCAATGCATCACTTATGCAACATAAGGAATGATGATTGAATGTTGTTCGTATTAGTGCATTAAAGATGAATGGGATTAAGCGAAAACAACATATCATACTCCAGAGATAGTTAGATTATGCAAGCGGAAGACTGTGATAGATATATAAAATATATAAACTATTGTAAGTCTCCAGAATGTGACCCTGTTACCAGGTTAAATATAGACATGTGTACTCCAAAAATGAATAAAATGAATATACATGGGTTCTCCAAAGAGCAAACCAAGTGTGATGGCATCTACTTAACAACCCTGTAACCCCATCGATCAAGAGATGATCAACATAGACCCGCCTGATAGCTGTATAAGGAGAAACCCTCCTCATCCTCATAAAGACCAGCTCCACTTCGCAAGCATCGCCATCATCTGAAATCAAGATAGAGTCTGGTTTGGTGTTTAAACACCATCCCATAACGTGGGAGTGAGTGATCAACTCAGTGGAATAATAGAGCGTAGGTTAACATGTTATCAATTCAATCAAGCAGTAATGATAAAGCAGTACAATCAAACACTCGTAAATTACTCTTATTAATGTAAGGATGAAATGTAATTATGATGTATGGCCTTGCCAAACCACCCTCGTGCGACACCATCTTACATCCGCGGCATGCATTCATCCCTCAGTGCTCCACAATGCCAGGCACATGCAGTACTATGTTATGAGCATGATTACTGAGTTGTTATTTATCCTTTTCATACAACAGTATTGGAAAACTAAGTTACCTCCCTTATATCATTCCCAAACAATGATCCATTCTAGGGTCATCAGTCCTAGATAATCTCATACGATGATGCGGTTCTAGGTTGTGTAAAAGGCTCGCTGTGAACATTATAAGCACGCACTCGTTGCACTGCTCCCCCATCACCTTATCAATACAGGCCTAGCTTATACTCTGATTACTACAGGAAAGCTCGTCGCCTCTTCATAGATTCAGAGTATGATCGAGGTCACTACAAAGAGCTGTCAAGGATGTTACACGCAATCGTTACACCACCCCCCATCACCTTATCAGTGTAAGCCGACAGCTCAAATACAGTGTCCCATACCACTGTATTCGGCTCACGAGTCTGGGTTGTTCACTGGTCACTACAGGGAGGCTCGTGGCCCCAGCGTAGGCCGACAGCTCGACCACGGTGTCCCATACCACTATGCCCGGCTCATGAGTCTTAGCGAATCGAGGTACCAAGGTTAACGGGGTTACACTGGTAAGTTTGGTACCTTAGGTTCAAGCAGTAGCGTCCAAACATGGTGAACACACATTAGACAGATCGGGTTACTTGACGAGCTCGACTAACACGAGTGCACAACCAGCTGAACGACATGAAGTGCATAAGCACTTCACACTGTCGCCAACCGAAGTACGACTCGGGTTTGTCAAACACATCCTACATGGCGAAATGAATCTCAGCTACGACTTCAAGCCTGTTACCGATTGTCTGGACTATCACATAGCCCCAATCACATTCAAGTCATAACCAGAAAGCATGTATAGTAGTCTAAGTAGAATTAACAAAGTAATTCAAGCATGTTAACAAGCATGTTATAAAGCACAATATAAACAGGAAATACAACACATACATTTCATGAGTAAGCGATTAACTTAAACAACTTACATGAAGGAAATCATACACATCACTAAGGTAGTTGAGAATCCTATCTCAACACCTACCTAAAGCACAATCATCTAAGTACTTACTCATACAAGCATTTTCACAAACACTTAGAATACATTTATTAACATACATAACGTATATTAGCCAAAATAAGTATTAGGGTGAATTCTTTCGTTGAGTAAGTATTACACTTATATATAGCATGTTCATACAGTAATTTATCATGGCAAACACACTTTCAAAATTTATATGTATACGGTATTTTCTACAAATATACAGAATACACAATATGCCATAATTTGCATACGCAACCGAAACGCAAAACGAACATCGCATTGTGCATGTACAATAACACCTAGATCATGTATTTATCATTATCTAACATTAAAAGCTTTGAAAACCTTAACCTATACGTTTAAAGTCCGTACCTTACGCCGTAGAAGCGTAACGAATTCGCTAGAATCGCTAAGCCTTCGTTGGCATTGTTGTAACAACCTATATCACGAGTTGAGTCAGCTATTTTGCTATTTACAACATGTGAAGCTCTAGAACAGATTAGGGTTAGGGTTTCTTACCTAAGAACGAAGCCGAAATCGCTGGAAAAGCGATTAGATAGCAATGGTTAAACACATATAGCACCGGGGTAGAATAGCAGGAAGATTCTCTCACTTCTCTCACACTTTCTCTCTCTTTTCTCTCTTCTCTCACCTAGAGTTTCTCTCAAATTCGTATGGGCTGAATGAGAGAGGGTTTAAGGTCCTTATATAGGCTCAAAATACTCCAAATTAGACTCAGGGCCAAGGTATACTTAGATTATAGCTAAAGTAGGTCTGTTCCATCTCAACGGAGCACTTCTGGAGCTCCCCCTTGAGCCAAAGGTCGGACTTAAGCTCACTAACTATGGATCTAGGTCGAGTTAAGTTTTCATTCCAATCTGGTTCCCAAATCACACGTGGCGGACCAGTTTCAGTTCAATGGTCACTGAAACTCGATCAGGGTTACAAGTACACTGACCTGTGTATGAAATTTCTCCTGATCCGAGGGTGTATTTAGGTCAGATTCTGACGGTCTGATTGCTTATATCAGGCCCGCAAGTGACAAGTCTCAGATTACTTAAATTAGGTTACATTTTTAAAGAAATCTTCATTTTCTCACACTCCTCGCTCCAGGCTCAAGCGAATAGCCACGGGACATTATTTGGATTTGATCTCTGAGATGGCTATCAAGCCCAGCAAGGCGGTCCTAATTTTATAACCTTGTATTATTCAGACTTCCGATGTGCGGTCTAGATCTGATATGGAGTTTCAATGTGCTCCCGAGAGCAACTGGGTAATGAGATTGATCGTAGATTTTAGGGTAACCTAGCGTCAGTGATTCTACAAGTTTTGGATCTTGCAAATCGTATTTAAAGCGATTCAAGTGGATTTTACAGTTAATCTAGTTTAGCACTTAGTTAAACTCATCTAATTTTTAAAGGATTTGAGGTTTGAGACGTTCAAAAGGGGTTAGGATCTACCCCTTGCCTAAGGACATCTAACTCTAGATTGGCAAAAATCTGGAGCGTTACATAATCGGAATCGGCCTCAACAATCGGCTTGGATAATCGGAATCGGCCTCGACCATCGGAATCGGCCTTAATAATCAGAATCGGCCTCGGTAATTGGAATCGACCTCGACAATAGGAATCGGCCTCGGCAATCGGAATAGGCTGAACAAGGCCTAAGGGAAGGTCATAATGTTGACATCTAAACCATCATTGCCCATCAATGTGGGCATTTAACCATCATTGCTCCCAAGGAGTGGCCCAGATAGAGACAAATGTATTGTAAGCCCATGACCACATACAAGGACCTAATACACATCACTATGGGTCTCACTCATGGGCCAAATACTCATCACAGTGGGATATAAAATACATAATTTAAGGTGGCCTCACATGGGATCCATGGATGCACGGAGTGGATACAACACTACATCAGGGTGGGTCCCACCACAAATGGACAAATGGTGTGAATATAGTACATACATCATGGTAGAGTCCATGATCTGGACGGTCCATCAAGGCAGGCCTCATACAATCAGGGTGCGTACATGTGCTGTGATGGACAGTGGATATAAAGTAAATACAATCAATGTAGGATCCACTTACAGATGGTGTAGATAAAACACTTACATCACGGTTGGCCCACACAACAAATGGATGATTTGGATATCACATTCCCCAGATCAGACCCACATAGCCAGCTGACGTCAATCACAACAGTTATGTAGCTGATGTGAGATACACCATCCAATCTACTCTCACGTATGTGGGTCTCATGAGGGCCCACCATAATATATATATATATATATTATAATATATATACTATCAGGTGGGTCACACTGTCTAGGAGACTGGACGGTGTGGAGAACAATACATTAATGCGGTCCCCACCATCCACTGGATAGACGGTGTGGATTTAAATGCATACATCTTGGTGGTCCCCACTATCCAGAACAATGGATGGTGTGGATGGAAGCAGATGCATCATGGTGGGGTCCACAGACTCAATGAATGGTGTGGATTTACAATACATACATCAGGGCCCCACAAAACTTGGGACATCAATACGACAGCTGTATAGGTGGGTTCCACCGTCCTCAGATGGACGGTGGATAAAACACATATCAGGGTGGGCTACATATGCAAATGGACAGTCAGGGCCTCACACATATATCAAGGGTCCAAAAGTGTGGACCCACTAGCGTTTGAAGGAGCTAGCCAGGAGATTTGCCACAGTCTAGAACCCAACATCTGGATAGTCTGGATGTAACACAGACCACATAGAAGGGGTCCACTCCACCGTCAGATGGACGGTGTTGATAAAATCCAAACGTCATGGTGTGGCCACCGTCCGGATCTGCTGGACGATACAAATTTAATAAATACATCAAGGTGGGTAGATCTCCACCGTCCAGATCTGCTGGACGGTGCAGATTTAATAAATACATCAAGGTGGGTCTACATTAGCGTGGCCCATCTGTTTAGATAAACCTGATATTTTTATTTTCTCTCCATCCAAGCCTGTCCAAACGGATAGGCAAGAGGATCCTGCTCGTTGGACAGACAGCGTGGATAAAACAATTACATCATGCGGGGCCCACTTTCACATGGCTAGACGACATGGATATATGACACATGCGTCAGGTGGGTCACACACTCCAAACAGATGGATGGTGTGGGAAATGCATATCATCAAGGTGGGTCATCAAAAGAAGGAGAGGGAGAGAGAGAGAGAGAGAGAGAGAGAGAGAGAGAGAGAGAGAGAGAGAGAAATCAGTGGAGATGGGAGGGACCCCGCCACTATGGGCCCCTCATTGATACAAGGCATACATCAAGATGGGTCCCACCAAATGTGGACCCTTAAATCATAAAAAATAAAATAAAATAAAGATCACTCACCTCAAAATCTCTTCTTCCTTCTTCCATCAACACGTTCCATATCTCCAAAGAATGTGGTCCAACGGTTGAGATGAGGTTTGGAGGGTGGGATTGGATGGTAGGAAGGTGGACCACACTAGCTTCTTTATGGAAGCCATGGACGTTGGGTGCTTGGGTCGCTTGGGAGAATGAGAGAGAGAGAGAGAGTTTGTAAGAGAGAGAGAGGGATGGGTGAGTGATGGGGTGTGATGGGTGAGAGATGGGTGATGGGTGATGGATGTGTACTTGGTTGTAAGAGAGTTGACTTTAGGGGAGGGGTGGTTGTACTTGCTTGAGGTGATTGATGGGATATGTACTTGACATTTGTTGTGATATATTCTCTTGGGATTGCAACGCACTACGTTTTCCTCAAATTGAACATGGGCCCACATCTCCTTGCTCGGGTATCGCTTCGGCGTGTAATATGCGGTGTCGGAACTGCGGCAATGGTGTAGTACAAGGTTACAAGTCTCGGGTCGAGCCGACTCTGGAATACGGGATATGACTCTGGAATACGTTCAAATGCCAGTTACAGATCGCTGGTCGTCAAAATTTGACCAGGGGGACCGCGGAAGCCTACAAAACAGTACAGGCTAGGATACAGGCCTCACAGATTTGTCACCCGTGACATGTCTAGAGCATCCGCTATCCGGGTACCACTTAGCATTATTGCCTGTTATATGATTCAAGTGAGTAACAAGGCAATTTTTCTTCTCTTTCACCACCAATTTTGTGATAGGATTTCTTACTATGGTAGTTTGTGCTTCATTAATCAGATTGGGTGACTAAATCATGTTTCCTTGTTTCATAAATTCATTTGTTTTTTTATTTAGTTCAGCCACCTAATCCAATAGTTCCTTCATTCTCTTGGTCATTCCTGGTGGTGATGGATGTGTATCACCTCTGGCCATATTCTTAGGTGAACTCTTGACATTTTGTATTATTCTTCTGGTTAGTCCATATTTACCAGTATGATTTTGACCAGAATTGAGTTTCGTCCTCCTAGGAGACATGCATTTAAATTTATAATGACCAGAATCTCCACATGAATGACAAACAAGAGTAGTTTTTGTTTTACTTCCTGATGCAGCTGATTTCTCAAAAGTTGGTGCTGCATTTTTGGATTTTGACTTGAATTTGTCATATCCTAATCCACTCTTATCTTTCCCAGGTCTTCCCATTCCTAAGAGTCTTTCAAATTTTTCACTACTCCGGGAAAATTTATAATTCTGTTCAACAGATTTTCTGGATTCCTCTACATCAAACCTGAGTGTGTGATTTTCAGTTTGAAGATGCATGTTTTTATCTTTCAATAGTTCAATCTTTTTATTTAGTTTTTCAGACTCAGATTTGAGAAACGTATTAATTCTTTCAAGCCTATCATTTTCTGAGTGGTATTGCTATAGATCATTAATCAAGTGTGTATTGATTTCCAATGTTTTGTCTAGATCTATTTGTAGCAATTTATTTTTATTTTCACTTATCCCAAGTCTTTTAAGGATATTGATGCTATGGATGTAAAGTTGATTATATGCATTTTGCAGTTTATCCTTTTCTTCTTCTTCTTTCTCTGTTTCCTCATTATCAGATAGAAATGACTCAGTGGCTTGAGGTTCTAGGATTTTCTCAGTTTCTATGGGAATGATGGAGGCTGTAGAGACCATAAGAATTTTCAGGGATTTTTGGTCTCCATCACTCTCTGAGTGACTACATTCTAAATTTAACTTTTCAGTATCATCCCATGTGGCTGCCATTGCCTTTCCTTTGGTTTTTTTGTTTGGGCATTCAGTGGACAGATGACCAAACTTTCGACAGGTGTAGCATTGTGGTTCCTTGGACTTTTTACCAGATTTACCTGTAAAATGTTTGTTGTTTATCTGTCTTCCTTTAGATGATCGGCCACGATTTTTATGAAAGAATTTTCTGAACCGTTGAGCCAACAAAGCCACTTCATCATCTTCATTCTCCCTTTCACTTTCGTCTTCCTCATTTATAGTATTCTTTAAAGTTTTGAGGACAATATTTTTGGGTTTAGGAGTTTGCTTGAAGTGTAGTTCAAATGTTTGTAGGGAACCTATAAGTTCTTCTACTTTCATCTATCCATGTTTCTACATTCTTCAATAGTTGTGACTTTGGAATTGAACCGTTCCGGTAAGGATCTCAGAATTTTCCTACAAATTTTTAGAACCGAAACTTTTTCTCCTAATCCACCCATGAAGTTACAAATGATATTTAGTTTTGTGAAAAACTCCATGAAGGTCTCACGCTCTTCCATTCTGAGACTTTTAAATTATGATGTTAGGAGGTATAGTTGGGATCTTTTCACTGTGCTAATTCCCTCATGGGTTGTTTCCAACAAGTCCCGTGCTTCTTTAGCTGTTCCACACATACTGATTTGATTGAAGACTTCTTGGGACACAACACAGTAGATAGCATTCATTGCTTTAGCTTCAGAGGTTTGTTTTTCTTTATCGAATGTTGTCCACATTTATTTGGATTTTGATTTAGTGATAGTTGTGCCATTTTCAAGTACTATTTGTTTGGTTGGTGGCACATAACCTCTTTCAACAATATCCCAAACATCATGTTCCAAAGATCTCAGAAAGTAATGCATCCTAGCCTTCTAGTATGCATAATTTGATCCATCAAATACTAGAGGTCTAGTTACCGATGAGCTGTCTCCTTTGGCCATATTACCAACTTCAGTCAAGATCACTCTCTAGGTGGTGAAACCCTTAAGAGAGAACAGGCTTTGATACCAAATGAAATTGTGGTAATGACCGCTTTAGTCAAAGTGGGAATATGCCAAGATGTCCTAGAGGGGGCTGAATAGGACTTTTTAATATTTTAGGATAATTTAAAATCTATCAACCCTATCCTGAATAAATATGCAAGTATCAGGATTTCTTCAAAATATCTTTAATGGCTTCCAAGGCAGATAGAGGATCCAATCACAAAACTATTCAAAGGATAAACAACAACATAGTTCATGATGGATGTGACTGTGTGTGAGGTGTGATTCTACTCAGTTCCAGATAATCATGTGCACATGAAATATAAGAACAATCAGAGAAATCACACAAACAGTAGAAGTAAATGGCAATCTCAAACATAGTCGCTTTTATAGTGGTTCGACTACGTGTCTACTCTACTTCCGGCGGACACACTCAACCCTTGAGTGTACCAAATCTCACTAATGGAGGTTTCAAATCAGGTTCACCTCAAACCAGTACAACCTACTCTAGGCTGACTCTAACATGTTTTCATGACACAAGTTTATGCTCCACACAGGAGCAATGGTCAACACATAACACCCAGGTTTTAGGCCACACTGGGTAAGGATCCACATAAGGAACCTACCGGTTTATGCTCCCATGAGCAAGGGTCAACACACAACACCCAATTTTTAGACTACACAGGTCAAGGACCTACACAAGGACCTAAGTTTATGATCTCCATAGAGCAAGGGTCAACACACAACACCCCCATGTACACTCCTGTCGGAGGCCTCCTATGATGACTTAAAAGGGGTGAGAAGCACCTTTTACCCAATCATATAGAAGAAATAATCACAAGGGTTCTCTTGACTCTAATGACTTACAGATAAGTAGATGAGTCCCATTAAGCATGTTGATGAAGATCTCCTCCTTTGATGATGAAGAATCTTCAGCTCCCTTGAACTGCAATTCAGATGATGCTCCAATGTAAGGCAATGGATTAGGTCAAGGTTATGATGGAATCCTACTCTATTAAATATTTTCCTATATTAGAAACAAAGTGATTCCAATCATCTATGCATTCAAGGTATCCCAGCTCAATGATTTGCCATTAAGATGGTAGCTGTAGGATCCTTGAATGTGGAAGTTCATTCCCCAATCTACTTTATTGAATATCAATGATGAGGGTAGATTGGAGGATGAACTCCAATGAGAGAAAAGGCTTAGCGTATAAGATTTGAATTTTAAACACTCAAAAGATCTATTTATTTTCTCTCAAAAACAACCAAAGGCAAGCTCTCATTAAATAGGCAAAAAGTTCTAACGGATATAAAACAGTCATATTGTTAACAGAGTTCGATATCATCGAGCAAGGTTCGTCATCATCGATCGTATACTCTCGATAGCATCGAATGGCCGCTTAATGATACAAACTCAATCTGTCAAACGTTTTTGAACCTTTTTACCAACTGGTTGAGGGAATTGAACACGCTTCAATGTCATCGGATTTTGAACTTCGATTTTATCAAAACGAGGTTCGATTCCTCGACATTGGAAAATGAGAGAGCAGATGCCTTTGAAATAAAATAGGTATATGATATGATCGAGCATCCCATGATATCATCGGAATTTAAATATCGATGATATCGATGACGATGTCGATTAATCGATATTTTTAAGGAATTTTCCTATAAGCTTGCTGGACAGTTTGTGTCCTGTTTCGATGACATCGACCTGGTCTCGATATGATCGATATTTGAATATCAATTTTATCGAGAGATCCTCGATACTTTGAATGATTTTACCTGAAAACTTACTGGACAGATTTGTGTCCCAATCTGATATCATCGAGATTTGAATTTCGAGGATATAGAGGCTCTCTTCGATATATTGAGACTCACTTGATTTGCCTTAGTGGAATATTAGAAACAATTGACCAGATGTCAATTTTATCGAGACGTCTCGATGGACTGGAGATTCAAATTTCGATGATATCGAACTGTAACATCCCAAAAATCGGGGGTCGAGTAGTAACTCAACTCCCGAGTTCCAGAACATCACTTATGCAACAAAATGAATGATGATTAAATGTTGATGGTATTCGTGCATTGAACATGAGTGAGATTAAGCCAAAACGGCATATCATACTCTAGAGACAGCTAAATTGCAAGCGGAAGACTGTGATAGATAAATAACATATATAAACTATGGTGGGTCTCTAGAGTGTGATGATGTTACCAGGTTATTTAATTACAAGTACAATTCTAAAATATACCTAATGTGAGGAAATGTAATGTCTTCTATCCCAAGTACCATAGCCCCGTCAATACAATACCAAGTCTTTATAGACCTGTCAGAGAGTCATAAGTAGGAGAACTCCTCCTCAACATCATAGAAGTAGTCCAGCTCTGCTTCATAAGCATCGCCATCACCTGAAACTCAACAAATCTGGTTGGTGTGTACAACACCATCCCGTAACGTGGGAGTGAGTGATCAACTCAGTGGAACAGTAAAGCATAGGTTAACATGTTATCAATGCAGTCAAGTAGTAATGATAAAGCAGTAAAATCAAACACTCCTAACTACTCTTATTAATGCAAGTATGAATGCAGTCATGATGTATGCCCTCACCACACCCTCCCTCATGCGACACCATCTCACGTTCGCAGCATACTTTCATCCCTCAGTACTCCACATCTTCCAGGTACATGCAATGCATGATGAGCATGATTACCGAGTATTTATTAGTCCATTTCAAACAGCAGGATTGGAAAACTAAGGTACCTCCCTTGTATTATTCCCAAACATAATCTATTCTAGGGTCGTCAGTCCTAGTTAATCTCAGATGATGGTGTGTTTTCTAGGTCACTGAAAAGGTTGCCAGGGCTGTTACACACAAAGGTTACACCACTCTCCCATCACCTCTTAAACGATTTATCACTATATAGAAATAGGCCTAGTCCATATTCTCTACTCTGCGGCAAAACTCATCACCTCACCATAAATTCAGAGTATGCTCGAGGTCACTACAAAGGGCTGTCAGGGCTGTTGCTCGTATTCGTTGCACCACTCCCCCATCACCTTATCAATGTAGGCCGACAGCACGAATATAGTGTCCCATACCACCATAATCGACTCACGAGTCTGGTTGCTCACTGGTCACTATGGGGAGGCACGTGGCCCCAGCGTAGGCCGACAGCTCGACCACGATGTCCCATACCACCATGCCCGGCTCATGAGTCTTAGCGGATCGAGGTACCATGGTTAAAAGGGATTTCACTGGTAAGTTTGGTACCCTAGGTTCAAGCAGTAGTGACCAAACATGATGAACATACATTAGACAGATTGGGTTACTTGATGAGCTTGGCTAGCTCGAGCGCACAAGTTGAACGACATGAAGTGCATAAGCACTTCGTGTGGCCAACCACTATCGCCAACCGAAGTACGACTAGAGTTCGTCGAACACATCTCACGTGACAAATGAATCTGCCACGAATTCAATTCTGGTACTGATTGTCTGGACTATAATCATAGCCCCAAACATAATCAATTGCAAATAGATAAAGTAGTAGTGGATCAAGATTCAAATCATACAATCAAAGTCTGGTATTATCTGTTTAGGGCTGCCAGGGCTGTTACACGCATTCTTTACACCACTCCCCCATCACCCATGACGGATTTCATGGAATACAACATAAACATGTGAAGTAAATAGAGCAGAATTAAATAAACAAGTAATTCAGGCATGTTAACAAGCATGTCATAAAGCATGATATAAAGCATGTTATAAAGCATGCATGTTATAAAGCACTATATAAATAAGAAACACAAACACATATATTTCATAAGTAAGCGGTTAAAGTAATTAACCACACGGAGGAAATCATACCAGTCTCTAAGGTAGTTGAGAATCCTATCTCAACACCTACCTAAGGCATCATCATCTAAACACTTACTCTCTCAAGCATTTTCACAAACACTTAGCATACACTATTTCAACATACTTAGAGTATGTTAGCAAACATGTATTAGGGTGAGTCTTTCACCAAGCAAGTATTTTACGCATATATAATATATTTATACAACAAATAATCATGGCAAACACATCTCTAAAATATATACATATATGGTACTTTCTACAATACAGTATTTCTACATACATAGTGTATATTAGCAAAACATGCATTAGGGTAAATCCTTTCGCCAAATAAGTATTTTATCTATATATTGTACATTCATACAACAAATAATCATGTCAAGCACATTTTCAAAAAATATACGTATACGTTATTTTCTACGAATACCTAGAATATGTAAAATTCTATATTCTACAACTTTAATTGAAACAAGAAACGGAAAACACTTTGTACATGTGCAATTGCATACAGATCATGAATCTATCATTATCTGACATTGAAAGCGTAGAAAACCATAACCTATACACCTAAAGTCCGCACCTTTTATCGTAGAATCGAAACGGAGTCGATAGAATTGCTAAGTTCCCGTATTCGGCAGTTTGACAACCTAGAGAACGAAATAGGTTAGCTATTTCATAACCTACAACCTATACAACCCCAAAACAGATTAGGGTTAGGGTCTCTTACTTAGAAACGGAGCTGGAATCGTCAGGAAAGTGATTAGAACGGAGTGGTGAAGCTCGTGGAGCGGCAGGGAAACATGCCAGGGAGATCCTCCCACATCTCCCACACTTTCTCTCTCTTTTCTCTCCTAGGGTTTTCTCAAATTCGTATGGCTGCAATGAGAGAGGGTTTAAGGTCCTTATATAGTCTAAAAAGTCTCCAAATTAGACTCCAGGTCAAGGTATACTTGGGTTATAGCCAAAGTGGGCTGTTTTCAGCTCAACGGAGGACTTCTGGTGGGCCTCCTTGAGCCAAAGGTCGGACTTAAGCTCACTAACACTGGATCTATGTTTAGTTAAGTTTTCGTTTCAGTCGGATTTCCAGATCACGCGTGGCGGACCAGTTTCAGTTCGACGGTCAGTGGGTCTCGATCGGAGATTCCGAGTACATGTAAATGTTTATGAAATTTTTCCTGATCCGAGGGTGTATTTGGGTTAGATTCTAAAGGTCTGGTTGCTTAAAACTGATCCGTAAGCGACAAGTCTCAGATTACTATTCAAGATATTTATTTTGTAAAGAAACAAGTGTTTTCACACTCTCTCGCTCCGGGCTCAAGCGAATGGCGCTGGGACATTATCTGGATTTGATTTCCGAGATGGTTGTCAAGCCCAGCGAGGCGGTCCTAAATACTTAACCTCGTATTATTCAGACTCCCGATGTGCGGTCCAGATCTGATACGGAGTTTCAACGTACTCCCGAGAGCAGTCGGGTAATGAGATTGATCCTAGATTTTAGGGTAACCTAGCGTCAATGATTCCACAAGTTTTGGGTCTTGCAGATCGTATTTAAAGCGATTCAAACGAATTTCGTAGCTAATCTAGTTTAGCACTTAGTTGCTTTGTCTCATTTCTAAAGGATTTAATCCTAAGTGATTTCTGGTCGAGGTGGTACTCAGGCCTTTGTAGTTTGTATATAAGGTGATCCAAGTTATAATTCAAGATAGTGTCTAGGGTGAAAGTACTTAGGAAAATTGAAAGAACAAGGTGGTGAAGGGTTGGATTTGTGAAGGAAATGGGTTCAGAAGCGATTTTAGACTGTGGGATTGAGTTCCGACAAGTTAATAAGGTGTTAGGAGTAGCCCATTGCCTAAGGACGTCTAATTCCAGGTTGGCAAAAATTCGGGCTATTACACGAACAGTCCATCGATTCATTGATAATTTAGTCCAGAGTTCTTTGTAGTTGTTGGACATCAGAAGTCCTCCATTTGATAATATAGAGATAGTTTCGAGGACATTGATAATAGGGTTCAATTTCATCAAACCACATGTCGATAAATTGACAAAGGCAGAAAACTTAGAGATTTTCCTGATTTTGAAAATTGGTTTTCTTGGCAAAAACCCTAAGATGTTCTATCCATTTTTAAGGGTTTTATATACCTGGTGTTTTAGGACTTGGGATGTGAGGCTAAGGTTTACCTTTGACGAGTTCGGGCACACATCCTGTTGAGGCAGACACTTGAACAATCTTCCTATGGGGCTCACTTGTCTTGCTAACTCAACACTCACTCTAATTGATAAACTAGGACACTTTCAAACACTACTTTATACATGAGCTCGTTGAAGAGTAAACCATATCGTTGGAACACATGCGACTACGAGGCAGTTAGCTGATATTTTAACTAAACTATTGGACTCAAACAAGTTTTGTAACACCCCGAACTTTTTAATACTCTAGTATTGAAAGTTCTCGAGTGTTATCATGAAATTTGATTCAGTATATACATGTTTATATCACCAATTTAGCCTATCCTAACCTTACATCTATTATTTAACCCAAATATAACCTTTGGGAATAATCTTCATCCATATATAAAGTCATTCTATCATTGATTTTTAAGACATGCTCAGCATATATCCAAGTATTCTCACTTGTTCATCATAACCAACCGTTCATTCAACTATTCACCATTAGGTAAAGATATTTGATCGTCCACTTTAACTTTGGACCATGTAAGATTGGTAACTTTGTGAGACCTTCGGTACACTTCTACTTCGACAACGACATATTCCCGGCCGATCAGATCAATGAGTTTTTATCACAGACCCATTTTAGTACCGGAATACCCTGAGACTTGTACCCTAGCGACCGCACGGACATTACGATTCTAACGCCGTGTGGTACGCTCCATTTTGACCTTTAGATTAGAAGTTACTATTTTGACACAATCCGAGGTGGGCCGCGGAATGCATGTGGGCCCCACTTACACAAATCTCCATGTTATCAAATCAATCAATCAATCAATCCATCCATCAATCAAGCCATCCATCACTCATGTCACTCTCTCCCCATTAGTCAAACAAACCCATGCCTTTCTCATGCAACCCATACCCCTACCTATGCTAGCCATCATTCTTTTCATCTTTTTCTCCCCATTTTATCCCTCCATCTTCCCCTTATTCCCTCCTTATCCTAAAATATCTACCACAAAAACTCCCTAACTCCCTCTCATTTCTACCATTTTCTAACAAGAGTAGAGAGGGATTAAGAGAGAGAAAAATATTAGAAAGATTAGGGAGAAATTAAGAAAGAAAGAAAAATATTAGAAAGATTAGGGAGAGATTAAGAGATAAAGAGAGAAAAGAAAGAAAGATTAGAGAGAGATTAAGAGATAAAGAGAGAAAAGAAGGAAAGAGTATAGAGAGATTAAGAGAAAAGTGAGATTAAAGAATATTAGGGGTGAAGAGAAGCTTGGTGGACCATCTAAGCTGTCCGATCGACGATCCGACCCGATCCAACCATCCATCCTTCTAAGTGAGTGCATGGGAGGGTCAAAATCCTTCCCTCTTTGTGATTTCTCTATTTGGGTGAGTCCATAAGGTGGGACCCACCTTATTAATTTATTGAGTATATGGTGTACCCTATAGTGGCGGGGGGCCACCCTGATGACTGGATCTAATTTGTCATGCCCCAAACTCGAAAACTGGGCTCACAAAATTCTCGATCGCCTAATCCGACGCTGACAGCCTCCGTAGTACCCCATTGTCGGCTCCTAGCACCCATATACTGGATTTCGATCCTGGGATCCCACAAGGAGGATTTTCAACATAAAATTTTTGTAAGGAGCATAACCATAAATATAACCCAGATACAAACAAGAACATAACCACATATCCACTGTGATAAAAAACTTTAAGGTACAAGACATAAAGGGAAAATACAAGATAGATATCAAAACTCCAGAAGCTCAGCTGCACGCTCCTGCCTCAGCTCAACTACGTCTTAGCGTCACCTGCATGCATCTATCGTGCATAAGCTTACAAGAAGCTTAGAGAGTGGCGTATGTATGTGCAATGTATGTGCCAAGCATATAAATATCAGAGTAAGTGAAAATACTAGCAAGTCCATAAATTCCTTCAGCCTTATCCAGGCTATACGATGCAAAGACATAATAAGCCAATGTCTTATACTAAGGAAGCAATGTAGATCGACTATGCAATGCGGAGACATAGTAAGCCAAACATCATATCTAGGCCATGCAATGTAGAATCATAGTAAACCAAATGTCATATGCTGAGGGTGCAATGTAATTTACAAACGCAAAAGAAATGACAAAGCTGGAGTGTGTAGTCGGGATGATATTACGTGGTATTGTAAGCTGTGGGATTTATCACAAGGGACTTCTATCCAAACCAGTCCCATTCCTAAATTTAGATAGCTAGACTTAATGTGGTAAACTCTTGATCTCAGGTTGGTCACATGCCCCAATCGAAATCCTGGCCATTGTGAAGGTACACATAATGTTTTGGTTGCACACCACCAGTCCGAGTGGATAGTGAATGAATGAATGAGTCAAATGCTGAGTACACAACTCCTGCTTAGTAAATCCACATATCAGTACCATACATCTTTGGGATCATTACCGGGGTCTAGTACACTCTACGCCAGCTTGCCGCCTCATCTAAGTGCACAACTGAGTAAGTGGAAGAAACCTCACTATCCGCTTGCCAATATCAGCCCAGTTCATCGATAGCTAACCCATTCCTCAAGCTGGTCAGACTTAGCTTAACATTGCCCATCGCCCCAGGCGGATAAGGCCACACCCCCTTCCAACCAACTAACCACGAAAAATGGGGTCTACTGGTATTTGGCACTCGGACGCTCCTGTATCCACTTGGTCTAGACATTGGAGCATCCCCTGGCCACGGGGGTTTAGGGACTTTTATCCACGGACATCCAACGTGCCCATATGCTAGAACCAAAAATTTCTAGTGTCCCATCTGGCCATTCACGATATACCTGTGGCGGTCACAACCTTGATGTCGCTAGGGCGCACATATGACATAAACTGCGAGATGCATGAGCCATACTATCCAATCATGCATCAAACGTGTACGTACCACGCGCTTATGTGGAGCAACTCCGTCTCACAGGGAGCCCTATAATCAATCAACCTAATGGCATATGCTACTCCTCATAACAAGCATAAATATGATGCACATGGGCATGTATCATGATGTAATAAAGTATACTGGCCTAATTATCAGATAAGGCAAACAGTAGTAGACATAAATGGCACTTCTCAAGAGTGTAAACTAAATGACATGCTCCGAGCATCAAACCTGTGCATATCACGTGCTCAGGTGGGGTAACTCCATCTCTCAGGGAGTCCCATAAACAATCAGCCCAATGGAACATGTTATGATCAATCACTCATAAAAAGTATTTAATGATGCGCATAGGCATATATCATGATGTTATGCTAGCATATACTCAGTGTGTCCTACTAACTTAAGCACACTAGCATAATTAATAAATATAGCATTAATTGGCCCAATACATGACAGGGTCCAAAGAAGGATGTCATATCTAACACAAACATCAAGGTAGGCCTATATAGTGAATATACCTAACCTGATATCACATATTCTTCTATCTACGTCAAGGGAGAATGATGATAATATACAAATGTCAAGGATGAGCCTCACACTTGTCCTAAGAGGGTAAATGGATGGTGTGGTTGATACATACATAACATGAAGTCCTCGAAATCAATTCAAAGGTAGGGCACATCACACGGGGTGACTCAAGCGGGTATAAAACAAGTGGGCTTCCACACTCTCTTAATTATGTAACAACTGGGCTTTCTTATGGGGGGCCGTCATGAATACAAGGTAGGCCTCGGTAGGGTCCATTCAACTAGGACTATGTGTTCTTGCAAACGAGTCGCGTGGTTCACTCATAATCTAAGTGGGCCTCGGGTTTGGTCACTGAGCTTGGTCAAACACGTGTATCTAGGTGGACCACATTTCCTATGGAAGGCCCAGCATGACCACAAGATGGGTCCCAGAGTTTGAGTAGTCCTACAAGGTATGGTGGAAAACATCATTATCAATGGGGACCCAACGGTTTGGGTTAGCCCAACAAGGTAAGGTGGGAATTACTACATCAATGTGGGCCCAACGGTTTGGGGTTAACCCACTAAGTTGAGAGGGGTATGAGCCTAACAATTATGGGGGCCCAATGATTTGGGATAGCCCATCAAGGGAAGGATGGTAATGGACTTAACAATGGGCCCTAGGGAGGTTACAATGTGGACATTTAACCATCATTGCTCCCAAGGTAATGAATGGCCTTAACAGTGGGCCATAGGGAAGTTTACAATGTGGACATTTAACCACCAATGCTCCCAAGATGGGCCCACTTATAACCTATCCTATAATTGGGGGGGGGTGTCGATGTTCCTTATACAAGCTAGAAAATGGATGGGCATCATAAACATTATCACATACATCATGGTGGACTCACACATCACAATTGAGCCTCACATATACAATGCAATGTGCCATACATCACATTGGACCTCACACAAGGGCCTCATATACATCACAAAGACCTCATCACATAGGCCTCATGTACATCACAAAGGCCTCATTACATGGGCCTCACGTACATCACAATGGGCCTCATTACAAAGGCCTCATTACATCATAATGGCCTCATCACATGGGCCTTATGCACATCACAAGGGCCTCATATACATCACAATGGCCTCATCACATGGGCCTCATCACATGGGCCTCATCATAAGGGCCTCATATACATCACAATGGCCTCATCACATGGGCCTCATGCACGTTACAATGAGCCTCATCACAAGGGCCTCATATACATCACAATAGGCTCATCACGTGGGCCTCATGTGCATCACAATGAGCCTCATTACAAGGGCCTTATATACATCACATGGGCCTCATCACATCGGCCTTATGTATATCACAATGGACCTCATTACAAGGGCCTTATATACATCACAATGGGCCTCATCACATGGGCCTCATGAAACAGCCCATGGCGCATACAATGGCTAGAAAACAAATGGACAGCATGCATATTATCACATTCATCATGGTGGGCCTCTTGGGTCAGCCCATAAACCTCATTCATCATGGTGGGCCTCATGGGGTAGCCCATACTCTATAAAATGGTTGGGCAAGGTGTATAACACATATAACATAGTGAGCTTATAAATCAGCCCACAAAGTCCAGCACAATAGATGGGCATCTCATGTATAAAAATGGGCTCTAAGGCTGGACGTCCAAAAATCTGGACAGCATGGTTCTACTTTAATCAGAAGAAGGATGGGCCTCGCGAAGCATTAAAGGGGCCCATAATCTCAGAGAAATAAATGTATGGTGTGTATACATAACACATTCAACCTGGTGGGCCTCACAACTACAAGACATACAACTATATGCAGCACTTTTGGGCCCTTGATGGACATCCAGCCCGCCTAACTTTCTAGGCCTACTGGGGTCCAGCAAATAGGCTATCTGGATGAAATAAATACTTCGAGGTGGCCCATACATGTTAAAGTGGGCCCCACCAGATGGAAGGCATGAATACAACACATAGATCAGGGTGGGCCTGCTGCTGGATAGGCAGTCCAACAGCGTCCCAGCCATTACTGGATGACTAAAAGGGCTGGATGGATGGATAAAACACATACACCATGTGGGGTCCATGTCCATGGACTAAACAACATGGATAAAACACATACATCATGAGGGGTCCCACGTCCAGGGACTGGACGGTGTGAATGAAACACTTACATCATATGGGGTCCATGTCCAGGCAATGGACGGTGTGGACAAAACACTTACATCATGTGGGTCCCACCGTCCTTTGTTGGACAGCGGACAACACATACATCACAGCAGGCCCCACCGTCCAAGCTATTTGGATAGTGTGGATAAAACACTTACATCATGTGGGTCCCACGTCCTTGCTGGACGGTGTGGATGTCACACATATATCATGGTAGGTCCCATATGATCTCGACAGTTTTGATGACCCACCGTCCCATTGCTAGACTGTCACGCCCCAAATTAGGGGACGTACAGCTTCCGTGATGCCCCGAATTCGGCACTCGACTTCCATACACCGAGTCCCGAGTTTGGCGCACCACAAGGAATATTTTTGACTGAAAATTTTATATATACATATAATAATACCTGAGCATGAAGATTCATGATCAAAATACCAAGCAACACTCTCCATTATAAATCCTGATGGGTATAAGTACAATGCTTTCAAAAAGGTACACAAGTCAACATTGCCAAATCGAAAAATAGATATAATGCATCGAGAAACTTAAGTCTTCCGAGCTACTCCTGCCATGAAAAAAAAAGAGAAATAGGAAGCTTAGGCAAAAAGCCTAGTGAGTACACACATGTGTGCAGTGTGTCCTACATGCAAGCAAGATAAATATGCCACAGAGAAATCATGTATGGTGAAAGGCGTATAGTACGTAAGGTGATGCTAATGCCAATGCAATGCATATGCATCATAGTAATACTCCGAGTCCATGCTACCAGCATCACTAAGTCATATTTTCATTTCTTTTATACCAAAGCCATAACTGTATTACATGCATCCGTAATCACATCATCATCATCATATTGTCATGCCATATCATAACTGTATATCATGGGAAACACCGTGGTTGACACCCATGCACTAGACACCAATAATCGACCTTGCTACCCACCCTGCAGTGGACTTCCACCCGGCACACCAGTAGGGGACCTGATTCGTGCTTCTCCTCGCTGACGAGTCGGACCGGTCCCTGTTTGTACCTCAGCCCTTAAGTAGGTTAGACCCACCTCTTCTCAACCCGACCTCGTTAATGGGAGTCGAATCCATGACCCATGTATCCACTCAGTCCGACGGTGAGGCATCCCTAGCTAGCATCGGGGTTTAGGGACTTTCAACCCAAGGGGCACATCATCCTCAACTATTTTCACACTTTCAGTGTCCCGTCCCTTTTCAGGGATAACCCAAGTCATCATCATAGATGCACATTTCGCCGTTAAGATCCAACTCATGTTATATGGCACGACTGTGGTATTTCGATCATCATGTATGTCATGATTATGCATGAATTCAAGCAATTATAATAAGGCATACATTCAAGTGCATGTGGTATGCATATAATGCCATGAGTTTAGGGTCTGCTTGACCTTTAGGCCAAAAATGACATATAATCATTATGTGCCACTATCAACTATATCAATCCATGGTCATGTGACTAAACTAAAGAGGACATATCTTACACATAAACAAATGTATTGAAGTACACTTGCACATACCATCATTCCATGGTGCATGAGTATGATCAATATCAACATGGTTAAGTAGATGAATTTAGTATGCTAGGAAGTAGAACAACATTAATTAAGATATTGAATCACATACTTCTATTAACCATAATCACTAACATCACTAATATCATTCACAACTATCATAATCATGAGCATTAATTGTATTCAGAATTACACCATATCCTTCGGAAGATAGATATTCCATTAGCGGCTTTGGCCCGACATGATTTTCTTCTATTGGGACCACATGGTTATAGCCTAACTGGGCCTGATGGTTAATGAGTGGTGGTGATGCAAAGTACATGCACTAAGTGGTTATGAGATGAAAGGCATAGATATAACATATAGTAAATGAGCCACAAGATGGATGGTGTTGGTGAAATTCATATAATGTAGTGGGCTTCACCTTTAAGTGGGCTGTTAGTAGGTTGGATTGCAAATAATTATCATAGTAGTTCTACAATGTTTTGGAAGGCACAGGTAAACCTCATAAGATACAGTGAGCCCTAACTTAAATGACTCGGGTATATAATATACACATAAGAGTTAGTCAGGGTTGGATGACGTGGGTTTGTCTCATACAATGTAGCAGGTTCTACTTCCAAGTGGTCCTGCAAGCAGATGGGTCCACACACAAACATTACGGTGGGTCCCAACAAGTAGATAGTATAGGTAACTCACATACATTAAGGTAGTACAAGGAAGAACAGTTCAGATGCACAAGGCACACGTCAGCGGGCTCCATGATCGAACTGTTTGGTTGGTAAAACAATTGAACAGTGTGGATAAAATATGTACATTGAGTGGGTTCACAAGTGTTCGAAAGTTATACGTTCAATTAACACTATTTCATATCATCTGACTTATTTAGGAATTGGATCTAGGTCATTTTGGAATCTTGTTCTAGAATTAGCTAGCCTAATGGATAAATGGTGAAATATGCAATACTTACATCAAGGTAGGGTCCATAATCAATCTGACACATGTCCTAAGTTCACATACCCAAGAGGTTACACCATCAGCATAATCCACGAGTCTGAGTAATCACACAATTCTCATATTCTCACATGGTCTTATGGCCACTCCGTTATCAGAAGTCCATATGGTTGAGAGGCCACATAAATGTCACTCTACTTGTCATAATAAATGACTTAAGGTTAGATGGTTACGTATTTTCATTACATCATAGCTCACATAATGGGGCAACCGCTTTCCTAAACTTTCACATGGTTAGGCGGTAAGTACCACAATTTCACAAGTTTAGTATGTATACAATTACTATCATGATCTAGTGTCCACATTTTAAAATATCCAAACATAATTGAGCAATCATAATCCTACATACAAATACAAGTTACACTAATTATGATAAGTCTTATACTACAACCACTACACACGTCACATAGTTAATGACTCATATTCGGTGTCACATGGTTAAGGGCCAAGGGCCACATTTCATCATACCATTTATGGTTTAGAGATCACATCGCATAGAATCTAGGACCTTGATAGCATTAGCTTGGTAACATAACCCTACATCACACTCGGTCTAATGTACAACTTGGTCATACGTGATTCAAGTGGCGGTGTCTATATCAATAAGCACAAAACTATGTTGTTGAATGGCCATCAATGCCACTTGATTTCATACGGTTAGGTGGCCTTATGCATATTTCCATTCATACAGTTAGATGACTACATATACTCCACCATTGCCTATGATTAGGTAGCCATACATACATCAAATACCTACATGATTAATGGGTCAAACAGGTATATTGCACCCTCACACCACTAGAGTCTACATATTTGTTATAATTGAACATGTTTAAGGGTTTAAACACAAGTCACATGATCCTATTACTTGGGGCCGCACTCTAACCAGAGTGCCAAGTGGTCAAGGGTTATCCACAATCAGCCCATTTAAGGGATTCATCTTCATGACTTCAAAAATTACAATACCAGTTCCTCATGCATTCAACACATGGAGATTACTAACTCTTGCCGAAGAGGCCCAATGGTTGGCCCAAACAAGGTTACCACTTATAGGCCCACATGGCATTCACTCAAAATGGGCCTTAACATTCATGGGCCCACACACCAATGGAATTCACAATGGGTCCTATGCGGTGGAGTCCATGGGGATTTTCTATGAGGTTGAATTGTGTGTGACCCACCTTAGGTTAAGATATGCTCCAACAATCTGATAAAGTCGATGGATGGTATGGATATACATTGCATCGTTAACGTCGGCCCTAGGAAAATTTTAGTGATAAGAGTTCGTTCCTTATTGTTTCAGGTGGTACGGTCTAAGTGGACTTTGGATCAGCCTAATTTTTTTAAAACCATACCATGCAATGGGCTGGTTAAGGATGATGTACAGACTCAATAAATCAGATACATTGTGGTAGACCCACACAGAGTCTTTAATGGTAAGTGTTTAATTTCTACCGTTCGTATGGTACAACCTAGCTAAAATTTGGATCGGCTTTATATTTTGGGCTCATGTACTAAAATAGTCTATCAAAGATAATGTATGGTGCAGATCTGATGTAGACATCAGGTGGGCCTCTTGGCTTAAAATCAAGTCAATCTGTGGCTCGTGTGAGCCACACCACACACAAAAGTTGAGAGAGTTACCTGAAAGTGCCCTGGTTTGTCAAGTTACGTGAGTGTTGAGTCAGAGTGTCTACAGAGCCTGATAGGAAGATCAATTCAAGCGTCTGCATCAACCAGATGTATGCAAGCTCGTCACAGGTAAAACTAAAGCCTCACATCCCATGACCCAAAACATCAGTTGACTAAAATCCTTAAAAATAAGTTAGAAATCATAGGGTTTTAAGGTGAGAAAACCTTTTTCAAAATAGAAAAATTTCTAAGTTTTTCTCACCTTGTTGATTTTATCGGAACACCCTCAATAGATCGACCTGCTCTGTTGATGTCCTCGATACCTTAACGATATTATCGATGTGAGGACCAGAAGTGTCCAGCAACTAAATATTCTTCTGGATGGATTTATCGATGTATCGATACATCTATCGATAACATCGATATAAGCACTAAATATGTCCAACAACTTCACAACATATCTGGACGAATTATCGATGTATCGATACACCTATCGATATCATCGATATTCAAATTTTGAGTCCATCAAGAATGGCTCGATAAGATCGACAGGAAGATTTCTGGCGCCCTTATTTTTTAATGAAAATCTCAAATTCCTTATATATATCGATGCTCTTCCGATATGATTTGAAATCAAATATCGATAATATCGGAAGTCCATCGATGATATCGATCGAGGCCGCGCATTTCTTACAATAGATATTTCATGTCGTTTTTAACTATGATCAAGGGCCCTTCGATAGAATCAATAATCAAATATCGATGATATCGGCACCAGGTGGATTGCATCGAACAAGGTCATAAACTGTCCACCAACCTTAAAGACAAATCGGCTGGATTTATCGATGCCTCGACTCTGATCTTGATATCATTGACATTCAAATTTCGATGATCTCGATGGTTCCTGATCATTCATGAAAACCTGAAATATTTCAAAGTCAAGTTACTCTCATTTTTCAAGTGTCGATGGATCGAACCTGTCATCGATGGAATCGGAGTTCGAAATCCAATGACATCGACAATAGTTTCGATTCATCAACCAATTGGCAAAGAGTTTCAAAAGCGTATGACATTGAGTCCGAGTCATGAGCAAACCATCGATGTTATCGAGAGTATACGCTTGATGATATCGAACTTGCTCGATGATATCGAACTCTGTCATAAATATGACCGTTTTATGTCCGTTGGAACTTTTTGCCTATATATAAAGGACTTGTCTTTTGTCACTGTGAGAGAAAGTAGAGAGAGCTTTTGTGTGTTTTAACTTACATCTTATATATAAAGCCCTTTCTCTCAAGGGAGTTCATCCTCCAATCCACCCTCACCATTGACATTCAATAGAGTGGATTGGGGAATGAACTTCCGCATTCAAGGATCCTCCAGCTACTACCTTATTGGCAAGTCATTAAGCTGGGATGCCTTGAATGCCTAGATGATTGGAATTACTCTATCTTCCTTATAAGAAAATCTTTAGAGAGTAGGATTCCATCATAACCTTGACCCAACCCGAAGTCGAGTATTGATACATCATTTTATGTTACGGATCAAGGGAGTAGAAGACTCTTCATCAACAAGGAGGAGGAGATCTTCGGCATTGATCTAAACGGGACTCATTAGCTTATTTGTAAGTATCCAGAGTCCAAGAGGATACTTGTGATCATTCCTTTCTTAGATTGGGTCTTAAGTGGTTCTCACCCTTTGAAGTCCTCAAGGAGGCCTCTGCCGGAAGTGTATGTGGTGGGTGCGTTGTGTGGACCCTTGCTCTGTGGAGAGCATAAACATCTGGTTAGGAGTGAACCAGTAAAACTCTGGGTTTTAGGTGAACCGGGTAAAACCTTAGGGTTTGAGGTCAACCGTGTAAAAACCTCCAGTAGGGTCTTATGGAAGATCCTTGGTCAGTGTGCCTAAAAGTGAGTGCGTTGTGTTGACCCTTGTTCATGAGAGCATAAACAGTCAGCCTCAGTGTAGGTTGTAAAGGTTGAAGGTGAACCTGATTTAAAAACTTAGGTTAGAGGTGAACCATCGTAAAACCTCCTTAGTGAAATTCGGTACACTCAAGGGTTGAGTGCGGTTACCGGGAGTGGAGTAGACTTATCGTCGAACCACTATAAAATGACTGTGTTTGAGATTGTTATTTTGATTGAGTGATTTGCTTTAATACTCCCATGTCTGAATATCTTATCACTCCTCACACACCTACATAGTCATATCCATCATGAACTAGATTGCATATTGTTTACTCCTTAAGCAGTTTGTGATTGGATTCTCTACCAGGCTTGGAAGCCAGTAGAGTTACATTTGAGTAATCCTAAGAATTGCATGATCATAGGATTAGTGAAGTAGGATTTTTAAATAACTCATAAAAACTTTAAAAAGTCCTATTCACCCCCCTCTAGGACATATTGACATATTCCTTCTTCAACTAGTGTAGTCTTCACCGCCATTTCATTACCCTCCATTAAAACATTCATAATTATTTGTTGGCCCCACAGAGATGTGGTTCATGAATCCAGCCCATCCATTATGTGTGTCCCACTTGGTTAAGGGGGTCAGTCCAAGTTTCAGATGAATCTAAATTTCAGGTGGACCCCAACAAGTATTTTTATATCCTCGAGCTCCAAGTTGTATGAACTGTTCAAGGAGATCAAAGTTACATGGGCCCAAAGTGATGTATTTATTATATCTACACTATTTATCTATATTTAGAGATCATTTTAGAGCATTATCCAAAAATAAAAATGAATCATATCCAAAGATTATCTGGACCACACCACAAATAGTAGTGGAGATAATGATTTCACTGTTAAAGAATTTACAGGGCACACCATAACATTTATTATTTCATCCAATCTGTTCATAAGGTCACAAAGTCCTGAATTAAGAGGAAAAATAAATTTCATATTGGTCCAAAACTTCTGTGACCCAAAAGGGGTTCAATGGTAGACGTTCAATCCCCTGCTACTTTTTGTAGTGTGGATCACTTGATAGTTAGATCTGTCTTATTTTTCTTCTTAAGCCTTAGGACAAGCTCACCAAATGAATTGATGGTTTGGATATAACACATACATTATGATCAGTCCCACAGAACTTGTTGGTTCATATGGATCTTCTCATGATTTTAGATGGTGTGGGCCACCTGAGTTCCAAGTGCGGCTGATTTTTGGGATGTCCCATAATCTAAAGGTAGATGATCAATGTACATCAAGATGGGACCAGTGGTGGGACCCACCGTCCCTGCTATTGGGGCGCTGGGGCACTGCTTACTGTAGCGTCCTCTGTACGCTGGCAGCAAGTGGCATCCAGCCTCTTTGCCATTTTAAAAATTTTTCGGAGGTTTTTCATAGGTGAGGCCCGCATCAGGATGATCCACTCCACCTGCTGGGTTCCCTGGCTAGTGACAGGCCCAATAAGCCTAATATTCAATATGTTTTGATGCACAGAAACGTCACAGCGGGCCCTAACAATAAATATCACCATTAAAATAGCCTTTTTAATGGTGTGGCCTACCAGAGATTTGGATTGGCTTCATTTTTCGGCTCAAGGCCTAAAATGAGCTGGAAAATTGAATGAATGGCGTGGATCAAATATGTATGTCATGGGTGGGGCCTGTTGTGGTCCCAAAGCCCTGTCCCTATGTCAAACAATAGGGAAGCTGGTTACTGCAGCATCCCCTAGACGCAAGGGGCAATTTGTGTCCAGCCTTCCTTTAAAAAAAAATAATAATAATAATATTATTATTATTATATTTGTGGTGTGTGTGCATGTGTGTATTTGGCAAGCCCAATGGCCTCACTTGGGCGGTTTGGATGACATACAAACATTCTGGTGGGGCCCACTATTGATGGGTCCCACATGAGGTCTGTCATAATTTAATTTTTGTATATTTTCTCTAATACATCCACACCATTTATCATATTATTATCATTATTATATATATACATATTATTTTTCCTCCATCCAAATAGGCATAATTCCATGAAGGGTCTACTGAATAGTTTGTGAGTCATATAAACATGACAACGTGACCCACCATTAGTGGGGCCTTCATTATCATTATCTATCAACATAACATAAAGAAAACATACAAAAATGCAAGTGAGTGGGGTGTACTTACCTTGATGAATTAGATGGATGGTTGAGATGGATGGAAGGGATGGGATTGATGGAGTTGATGGCCCACCAAGATCACTCTCTCTCTCTCTCTCTCTCTCTCTCTCTCTCTCCCCTTATTGTAGAAAATGCTAAAAATGCTAAGGGATGGAGGGGTATTTGTAGAGAAATGGATAAAAATTTGGTTTGGTTAGGCTAATGTGATTAATGTTAACTTATGCTAGGATTATGAGAATTTATGCATGATTAGGCATTAATGGTGGATTAAAGGGGTATGGGATGACATGGTGTGATGATGTCATACATAAGGTATGGTATGGAGAGAAGTTAACTTTGGGGAGCACATGAGAGAGGGATGGCATGGGAGGGTGACATCACACACATGGGTAAAAATTCTCTCACCCATGTGTGGCATGTGCATGTGTGCATAGCATATGTTGTGCGCATGTGTGCATAGCATATGTTGTGCACATGTGTGGAATGGAGTATATGGTGCCATGCACACATGATACACTAACAATTCTTCGTAGCGTATCTCACTAACGGAGCGTTGTACAGACGCACGGGTGGTACCTATGCGATTGCGGTGATGGGGCGGTCGATATGAAATCGTTTTCAAAGCCTTGGGGTTCCGGTCAGTTGGGTGTGAACTATGCATGGGTAGTCCATGTTTGGCTAAGGGTGTCGATCATCGTGCAGATAGGCATAGAAAATGGTATGGAATGGATGGGGTCTTACATGGACGGTGGGTCATAAACTGATACATTAGGTGGGTCCACACGTGTGGCCTACCAGCTTGGATACAAGCTGATATTTATGTTTTCTCTTCCGTCTAGGCCCATCCAGACGGATAGGCAGCGTGATCTCATGCATCACGGTGGGCCTGTTGGCCCTGGATGGTGTGGATGTACATCAAGGTGGGGTCCACACGTCAGTGGGTCACCCCACCACAAAAGATCAAGGTGATATTTGCATTTTCCCTTCATTCAGGCTGGCCCAAAAAATGAGTAACAAGGTGGGCTCCATTAACTGGACATCTAGAAAATCTGCGCAGTGGGTGTCCCATGGTTTGGACAGCTTGGATAAAATACAAACATACATCAAGATGGGTCCCACTCATGTGTGGGCCCTTACATCAGAAATCTAAGGTGGGGATGCCATCCCCACCATGAAATCAAGGGTCTAGATGATCCCTTAATGCTATAGATCAAGTAAAACATCATGATGGGTGGGTCACCATCATGACATGTGCATGCAAGCTAGGGGTGGAGAATTGCTCCATGCTAGAAGATCCATGCAAGAAAGGGAGGGAGAGAGAGAGATGTAGGGAGGAAAGGGGTGGAGAGAGATGTAGAGAGATGTAGGGAGAGAGAGAGATGTAGGGAGAGAGAGATCCATGCAAGAAAGGGGTGGAGAATTGCTCCTTAGATCAAGTAAAACACCATGGAGAATTGCTCCATCATGACATGTGCATGCAAGCTAAGGTGGACCATTGGCCACACCTAGGGGTCAAGATAGAATCATCACCATTGATTGATGGGTCTTACTTGCCCCATGCTAGAAGAAGTGAAGATCCATGCAAGAAAATGAAGGAAAGTAGTTCTAGGAGGCACCCACCTATTCTCTTCTTCTTCTTCTTCTACCCTTAGACTCTCAAGCCATCTAGGATCCTTTTCAATGTTGGAGATGAGTTTCTAAGGAATGGATTAGGAGGGATTAATGGTGAAAGAGGGCTAGATTTTTGGGATTTCCCTCCAAGGTGGGACGTCCATGGCTTCTCTCTTACTAAGAATGATGAAGAAAGGGAGGGAGAGAGAGAGATGTAGGGAGGAAATGATTGCCTTGTGTAAGAGGGCATAACATGCTTGAAATGATTATGTGTAAGAAGAATGGGGCTAGGGTGACATCATCCTACCCTAGGTAGGCTAGGATGATGTCACCATCATGATTGCTTTCTAGGGAATCCACTTTATCTGGAAATCCATGGCCCCACAACGTGCGGTCTATGGCTGGGATAATGTGCGGGCCATATCTCTCAATCTAAGCGTCGCATTGGCATACGAGACACGACATTGGAACCATGGCGATGGCATGGTCGCAATGGTATAGGTCTCAGGTTGAGCTGACTTGAGTTTACAGGATGCGACTTAAGGCTGCTTGCAAACACTGTTTACAGGTTGTGGGTCGCTGGAATTCAACGGGAAGGATTTCGGGATCCTAAGAAACAACGGGGTACAAGGACACATGCCTTACATATTTCCCTTCCTTTTCTTTTCTTTTCTTATTCTCAAGGTGTTGTGGGATGTAACACCCTGGGTCTCAAAACCCGATGATAGTCGCTCCTCGTAGAGAACCCAAGTATTACGTTATGAAGTGGACTAACATACATCTTAATAAAGGCAAATTCCATAACATGGAGTAAGGCAACATTGCATAAACTAAGGATATCAAGAGTAACAACAAAGAAGTTTAATACATATAAATGGGAACAAAATGAAATCCCACAGTAGGGAATTATTATTACAATACAAGCAGAACATAAAGTTTGACACATGAAAGCAAGTAAATCCTAAGATATAAATTGAGCTCCAGTAGCTCAACCACATTAGCATAAAGGTCCTCCTTGCCGAACACTTACTCAGTCGTCTCTGGGATCCCATCATAGGAGTCACTACCTGTCATCATACCTGCATCTATTTGGTGCAACCACACTATTGGGTGAGTGAAAACTCAGTGGGAATTTCCCTCATAGATTCAATCATACCACATTATTCCAAAGTAGGTTAGCATAGCACATTCAATTCGTAAGGTAGTACAACTACATATGCATATGCATGAATGTATGAATGTATGTTCAAGTCACAGATCTGGTTATGCACATCCAGCTGTCAAAATAAAAGACTACCTGCGGTAGATAAACTACCTGGAAAAGGCCATGAAGGTGAGTGTGCCCAAGGACAACCTCCTAGAAAAGCACTCGGGGTATGCTCGAGGAGGTATTTAAAATCCTGGAAAAGCCTCATGTAAAATAAGAGTGCTCAAAGTGGCCTAAATACACAAACTCTATTCATTCGATTGGTCTATCAGTAAATCAAGCAAAGTGTGGCTTACATTAAGCACTCGGAAAAGCTCACATGTCATGCGTGAATGTCATGCATCATGATGTTCACGTACATTCCATAGATTTGACAAGATTATTCTCACAAACATGATCAAGATTCAACTGAGGCCCATAAATGTAGCATATCTCACCAAGTTCTCACGACATCCCACCAAAGGTGGCATTTCACACTTAGGCCTCATTATACCACATTGATAATAGATTGATACAATCATGCCATATGTCGTTTCTTGGTAGAATATAACTCCAAGTTGGACCATTGCTAACATGACTTAGAGAGTGCTATACCAAGTTCCAATTACATATTTGTCACATATAGAAATCAAGTAAATAGACATTTGCATATTAACTCATTCTCAATATACCCAATTAAGAATGAAAGAATTAGCGTACTAATTCAAGACTTGACCATGCCCATTAGATTCAAATTAAAATGGTTCTAGCATCTGAAATGGATTATGGAGTGAATTTACCATTTAGATAGAAGCAAGATTTACTACTTATTAACATGCTTAATGAAATGTACATATAACTAGGCAATTCTAGATATGGAACCAAGAGTATGATGTGAACTTCTACAAGAACAATAAGATATGAATATTTCCACATGATTAGTGAAATTAATTCAAAGGAAGCAAGACTAGCACATGCACAATTAATATCTCTAAAATTTCAAGCTTAACACTATCTTAGAATTTAATGCAATGAAGAAGCTATGAGGGATATCCCTCACCTTGAAGTGTGGATTTTCTTCTTGTTAGACTAGGGATCACCAAGGAGTTCAACACACTCGATTTACCCTCACTAGCTTGAATTGACTCAATTCGACGTATTGAACCTAGATGAGAGATGATTTCAGTTTTTATCATAAGACTTAAAATGATATAATAGTAACTTGATTAAAATTCAAATAAAGATTCTAAAACTAACTTACTTGAATGTGTCCCAAACTCGACTTGAGTTCAAATCGAGTTAGCGCAGTGCCAACTCGATTACAACCCCCTTCTACTCTTTTTCCCATCCTTCTTCCTTTTCTCCATCTCTCCTTCTCATTTTTCTTCCAAACTCCACTCCTAATAACCTCACATAGGGGATATTAGCATTCACTATTAAACAGGTTTTACAGGTTCAGCTAAAACCTTCACAATTGTGTCTTTTTAACTTGGGCTTACACAATCCAAAAACCTACACTTTCTGCATTTTCTGGCTCTCCTCAGATAACCAACACAATGAGATTTTTCTGACGAATCTCAAACAAAACCAAAATAAAGGAATTTACAATAAATGTAAAATACCTGAATTTCTCCTTTTGTAGCAGCCCGGTAGAATCAATCAGAGTAGAAGTTCGAATCAACGTTCAATGTCCAATACTCACTTAAGAAATGGTTCTAGATTCTAATTGATTTTAAATTAAATCAAATTAGGCGTAGCTCTATTTGATTTTGATTCCAATGAAGAAGGAATACAACAATTCCTCTTTTTCAAATAAAATTGGAATATCAGAATAAAATCAAATAAGAAAAGCTAACAAAAAGAATATTAAATATACACAGTGTAGCTTAAAATGAACACAACTTATCTCAAAGTGGAGGCTTGAATTTCTTAAATTAATTGATGTAAAACTCTGAAATTTGTGCTCAATTTATAGAAGCAAAGATCGCATCTACGACTGGTCTTAGGAACCTTCAACTGGTCGTAGCTCCAACGACATTTTGAAAATTTAAGCGTGATCTGAAAAATCAGTTCTACGACTGGTCGTAGGGACCCTTCGACTGGTCGTAAACCACGTACGACTAGTCGAAGCAGACCCATGACTGGTCATAGGAAACCAAATTTGGTTGTCGGAGTTTGAGTCATAGTTTTAGGACTGGTCGAAGGACGAGTCGTGACCACCTTACGACCGGTCGAACAGTCTCCATGACTGGTCAAAGAATAACCAAAAAATTCTGAAAATCTTCAACAACTTAGGACTGGTTGTGGAATTTATTGGACTAGTCGAACCAGGTCTAGGACTGATCGAACAAGGTCCATGACTAGTCTTAGAATAGACCAAATTCATGTAAAAAGATTTATCTTGATTTATATATCTAAAATGACCTACCCTAAGGTCAAACTAAGGTCTATCATACCTAGAACATGAAGTATGAACATTGAACTTCATTTTTTCAGATGATGGCTAACCTTTCAAGCTTGAGATCTCTACTTGATGTAGCTTGATTTTGAGATCTTCTACAACTTGATATTAAACTTCAACTTGAGTAGTACTTGAGTCTTGAAATGCACTTGAGTCTTGAACAAACACTCTTCTTATCATGTAGCTCTGAGCATTAATGGATACAGAAGAGGACACAATACATAACTTTGCATATCTTGAAGTCAAACACCATACATGTCTTGAACCATTGTGATGTCGTCTTAAATCACATATAAATATCAACAAACAAACACAAGACACACAGAAGTTTTGATACACAAGAGGTTTTAGCACCACAAAATTTGACAATCCGAGGAGCATAAGACCGTAACACTTACAACTCGGTGATCTTAAAAGGTCCAATAAATCTTAAGGCAAGCTTTCCCTTTGCTCCAAATCGAATCACACCCTTCATGGCTGAGACCTTGAGATACACTTGATCCCCTACTATAAACTCCAAGGGATGACACTGACTATCAGCAAAACTCTTCTACTGGCTTTGAGCTATGCGTATCCTCTGCCTGATGATTTTGACAACCCCTGATGTTTGTTGCATGAGCTCGGGGCCTAGGAGATGGTGCTCTCCAACCTCAGCCCAACAATTAGGAGATCGACATGATTTGCCATACAAGGCCTCAAAGGAAGCCATACCAATGGTCCCTTGATAGCTGTTATTATATGCGAACTCAGCCAGGCGCAAATGCTCATCCCAGCTACCCGAGAAGTCAATCACACAGGCCCGAAGCATATCCTCAAGAATTGAGTTGACCCTCTTGATCTACCCATTGGTCTGCAGATGATACGCGGTTCTAAACTATAAGGTAGACCCCATCGCTTTTGGAAGCTCCTCCAAAACTAAGATGTGAACCTCGGGTCTCGGTTGGGAATGATCAAGACTGGAACACCGTGCGGTCTCAGAATCTCATCAATAAATAATCTGGCAAGCCGGTCTAAAGGGCAGGTCACATGAATCACGAGAAAATATGTCGACTTCGTCAGACGATCCACGACAACCCAAATGATGTCATGACCACGCTGAGTCCTTAGCAAGCCCACAATAAAATATGTGGATACGTGTAGCCACTTCCACGTCGGGGCGCTCAATGGCTGTAATGGACCTGAGGGTCTCTAATGATCAGCCTTGACACGATGGCAAATGTCACGCTCAGCCATAAAACTGGCGATCTGACGCTTCATCCCCGCTTAAAAATATTGTCGCCTCATATCTGGTAATCTTCATAGAGCTATGGTGGAAAGAAAACCTCGATCGATGTGCCTCAATCATAAGATCTCTATGTAACTTTGGAATATTCGGGATAGATAATCAGCCTCTAACGTGAAGTCCACCATCAGAACCAATCTGCCAATCTGACTGACTCTCAAATGCTGCCTCTGCTCGATAATTCTGAAGTGACTCATCTGACTATTGAGCCTTAATCACCCTTGCGATAAAGGAGGGTTGAATAGACAAACTCGATCACTGAACGATAGAAGACTATAAGTCAAACTCAAAGTCACACGCTGCAATATCTGTAAGGGCCTAGCTATATGCCCTAGAGGAGGGTGAATAGGACAATGCCAAATAAAACTTAAAACAGCGGAATAATAAAAGATATAAATAACAATCTCAAAGCACATGAAATATGAGAATGATACTGAATCAGTTCTGAGGACAACCTTACACCAAAAACCAATGGCTTATGGTAGGACAACCTTATTTCTAGAACAATCTAGAAATCACAAATGATATGGAAAATAAATCAAGAATAACTTACAGAAATAAATCCTAAGTTATTACACCATTCAACCACACTTGCTTGAAATGAAAATTACAACATTCATCCACAAAAGCAATCCACAATACTGAAGGAATAAATAAAGAAATCAAGCACATCCACAACACAACGATATATAGTGGTTCGCCTGTGTGTTCACCAACTGTTAGCCAACAGCCACACAGAATGCTACTCCACTCCTAATATCCTCACACAGGGGATATTAGCATGCACTCTCAAAATAGGTTTTCACAGGTTCACCCAAAACCTTCACAATTGTGTCTTTTATCTCGGGCTTACACAATCCAAAAACCCCCACAATCTGAGTTTTTGGCTCTCCTCAGATAACCAATACAATGAGATTTTTCTGGCAAATCTCAAACAAAACCAGAGAAAGTAAATTACAAAGTAAAATACCTGGATCTCCTTTTGAAGTAGCCCAGTAGAACCAATCGGAGTAGATGTATGATACGTCGTTCAATGTCCAATACTCACTTAAAGAATGGTTCTATGTCTAATTGATTTTAGATTAAATCAAGAAGAGCAAGGTCTATTTGATTTTGATCCCAGAAGAAGGAATATCACAAATTCCTCTTTTCTAAATGAGATTGGAATGTGGATCAAAATCACAATAGAATAATGCTAACAAAAGGAATATTAAATATGCACAGTAGCTTAAAAAAATAATCACAACTTATCTCAGAGTATAGCCTTAAATCGCTTGAATTGAATGTAATGGAATGGGATATTTAAAACTCTGAAATTCGTGCATTATTTATAGCCTGAAAAAATCCCATCTTCGACTGGTCTTAGAATCCCTAGGACCGGTCGTAGCTTCAAAGATTTTGAAAGATTTCCGCGGGATTAGATTAGCTGTTCTCATGACTGGTCTTAGGTAACCTACGACCAGTCGTGGGCCACCTACGACTGGTCGCGTGTCACCTACAACTGGTCGTAGGTCCCTAAATAGGTCGCTAGAGTTCAAGTTGTAGGACTACGACCAGTCGAATGATGAGTCGTAGAACTTCTCAGGACTGGTCGAAGCAAGTCCAGGACTGGTCGAAGGACAACCAGGAAAATCTGAAAATCTGTAACAACCTAAGACTGGTCCTGAGAAACCTAAGACTGGTCGAAGCAAAGCTAGGACTGGTCTTAAGATTTCTAGGACTGGTCTTAGAACAGTCATAACAAGCATATTAAAATATTCGGATTATGTATCCAGAATGACCTATCATACAGACCAACCTAAGGTCAATCTAAGGTCAAACAAACCTTGAAGTGAGATGAACATTGAAGTCTTGAAGGTCTGTATTCTCAGATGATCTTGAAGGAGAAGCTTGAATCGAGTTGACGGCTTTCTAGAGCTTGGTACTTTCTTGACTTGTCTTGATGAAGTCTTCTAATCTTGAACTTGTTAGAAGCAAACTTGAAGTCTTCTATTCTTGTAGACTTTGTCTTACAAACATTCTTCATTTATGATCTTGTCTTGAAAACATTCTTCATTCATGATCTTGTCTTGAAGTGGTGTGTAGTCACAAACAAGAACCACAAGAAGTACAAGACATAAAGGTTTTGGCACTACAAAATTTGACAATCAAAGGGATATGAAATCATAGCACTAACAATCTCCCCCTTTGTCAAATTTGTGATAAAACACATTTATTAATATAAAAGTAAAATGAAGAAAGAATCATGAGCCATCAGAGCCATAAAAAATACTCTACTCCCGCTAAGTGAGTAGAAACAATCAACCATATTCTCCCTCTTTTAATTACTTCAATTACTCTCTCCCTTTCTCCCCCGTTCCATACTACTCCTCCTTTTTGTCACAAAATGACAAGGGAAGGCCAAAGGAGAAAAGAGAACACCATATGAAGAGTCAAGATTAATTATCAAATTAGTACAACACTTCAATGTCATCAATCCAAATAAAGGATATACAATAAAACCAAACATAGAACTAAAGTCATCAACCGTAATACAGAATCCATCATATTCAAATATAATACAAACCAAAAAAAGGATAATCCACCTAATCAGATCCAGATGACGGAGCAGGGATGGTTAGATCAATCTGAAGTAAGCCCCTATTAATGCGACGAAGATATTTTTGCATATATTTAAATTGCATATCATGAGCTACACTCAGGTTATCAACCTTCTCCTCCAATGCACTTAGACGTGCATCATAACTAGAAGAGGGATCGTAATCAGAATCATTTTGGGAGTTAGTTTCAATTTCTTCAAATATATCATCCATATTTATATCAGCCTGTGGAGGAAGATCAGCTGCTTCCCCTTCATTTCCTGCTTCAGCACCTTCACCACCACCTTCATAGAATTGACCAGGAAGCAAATCCAACTTCATCTTATTTAAATTAGTATTATTGAATAAAAGATGATGAATTGGTGCCTCATTCTCAAGTAAAGCAACAAGCATATTTGTGGCTAAACAAGTCATAAGATAACCAAATGGAATATCACTATGACCCGGATGAAGACGAAACTGAATGATAAAATGACATATCAAAGAAGGTAAACAGACAACGATGCCGGACACAACAGAGTGCAATACCCGAACCATGAAGGCAGTCAACTCGGTTTTATTGCCGGACCGAGGATACAAGTTTGAAATGAAGATCCGGTGCAAAACTCTGTATCTGGGTAATAAAAATTTTGAGGGGAGCACATTTCCTTTGTGCGTCCATTGTACTTCCATATTGCATAAATCTCTTGTCAACATTTGTTTTTCCGATTCTGATGGTTTGTCATATAATGTATGAATCAGAATACCTTCATCCTTGACAGGTATATCCATAATACCTAATATCAAATGTCGATCTATTAGAAATTTCCCTTCTCTAGTAGCAATTGAGAACGTTAAATTATCAAGGAAAAAATCAGAGATACATGTAACCATAGATTGTGCAATGGACTGGTATGCAGGCCCACCCCAAAATAAAATGTTAGCCCAGCTAACAGATTTAAGGAGAGGGGCAATCCCAAATTGTTCAATGTGATTGAGACTTACAGGACGCTCAACGATAACATTACGGCTACGTAAATCCCGTACATCATTGGGATCATCTTTGGGTGACCGAAGGTGCCGTTTTGTTATAGATGTAGATCTAGATGAAGATGGACCATGGGATGTTTTCTTTTTCCCTCTAACATCCATTTTCAACAAGATTTACCAAGGAGCAAGCAAAAAAGAACACTAGAAGTGGTGGGTTTCTCTAAATCAGAATTTTAGAGAGGAAACCCTAAAAAATCAACAAAAGAGGAGATTTAGCTTATGGAATAAACAAATCAAAGCATAGAAAGCATAAATCTTCAATAAAAATGAAGAAAAATGATTTATCTTGAAGAAAATCATGAAATCTCAAGACTGGTCGAGCCACGACTCGTCGAAGGAAGAAGAGGAAATGAAGAAGAAAGTGATTTTTCCCAAATTATAAGATGCTCATGATCTTCACGACCGGTTGTCGAGTGTTGTCTACGACTGGTCGAGCATCGACAAAAATAAGCATTTTTATACAAAAATTGAAATTTATATACATAAAAATTCAAAATATAGTACACTATGATACATGCAGACAAGTATATTCAATTTAAAATGCACATTCCGAGATCAAATTTTATTTTAGTAAACTTACTTTTGTCGAGCGGTTTAGTAAATATATCAGCAAGTTGGACATCAGTTGGAATATATTCCAAAGAGATAGCTTTTTCTTCAACTAATTCACGAATGTAATGATACCTAATGTTAATATGCTTAGTACGCGAATGCTGAATTAGATTTTTGGAAATATTGATAGCACTAGAATTATCACAATGTAAGATCATTGAATCTTGATTAATTCCATAATCGCTTAACATGCGTTTCATCCATACGAGTTGAGTACATGCATATCCTGCTGCGATATACTCAGCCTCAGTAGTGGAAAGCGATATTAAGCTTTGCTTCTTACTAAACCAAGAAACCAAACAGTTTCCAATGTAAAAACAACCACCACTGGTTGATTTTCTATCATCAATATTACCAGCCCAATCAGCATCTGAATACCCAGCTAATTTAACATTAGTATCAAAAGGATACCAAAGACCCAAATTAGTTGTACTTGCGACATATCTAATAATCCGTTTGACAGCAGTGAGATGTGAATCTTTAGGATTAGGATATCTCGCACAAATACCAACGCTAAAAGCGATATCAGGTCTACTAGCAGTTAGATATAATAAACTACCAATCATACTACGATATAGCTTAGGATCTACATCTTTACATGTAGAGTCTTTTGAGAGTCTCAAGGTTGTACTCATAGGAGTATCAAATTTTTTACCATTCTCAAATCCAAACCTTTTAACCAAGTTTGTAGCATACTTGGTTTGAGAAATGAAGATTCCATCAGGTTGTTGTTTTACTTGTAACCCTAGGAAGTAATTTAGTTCACCAACCATGCTCATTTCGAATCTTGATTTCATCAACTCTGCAAACTCAATAGACATGTTAGAACAAGTTGATCCATAAATAATATTGTCTATATAGATTTGAACCATTAAAATCTCATTATTATGTTTCTTAACAAATAGCGTCTTATCGACACTTCCCACTTGAAAACTATGACTAAGTAAGAATTTAGTCAATTTTTCATACCATGCCCTGGGCGCTTGTTTCAGACCATAGAGAGCCTTTTTGAGTCGAAATACATGATCAGAAAGCTTGGGGTCTTCAAACCCTGAGGGTTGTTCTACATAAACTTCTTCATATAAATCACCATTTAAGAAGGCACTCTTTACATCCATCTGATAAATTTTAAACTTTCTAAAGAAAGTGATGGAAATAAAAAGTCTGATAGATTCAAGGTGAGCGACTGGAGCAAAGGTTTCATCGTGTCGATGTCATCGTAATCGATGCCTTCAATCTGAGTGTACCCTTGTACAACCAGTCTAGCCTTGTTTCGTATAATATTTCTAAGTTCATCAGACTTGTTTTTAAAGATCCATTTTGTTCCAATAATGTGTTTATCTTTAGGTCTAGGAACAAGATACCAGACATCATTACGAACAAATTGATTAAGTTTATCCTGCATAGCTACTATCCAATTTTCGTCAGAAAGAGCTTCTTTTACATTGACCGGTTCTATTTGGGATGCAAAACAAACATAATTACATATGTTTTCAAGTTGTTTACGTGTACGAACTCCAGTGAGAGGGTTTTCAAGGATTTGATTGGTTGGATGATCTTTGACAGTCTTAGGTTCAGATTCAGTTGAAGACGTATCTTGATTGTCGATTATAAGAATTTCATCATCATCTGAACTCGGAGCAAGTGTAATCAAATGATCATCAATGACCACATTGATGGACTCTTAAATCACACATGTTCTTTTATTTAGAACCCTATAGGCTCGACTGTTTAAGGAATATCTAAGGAAAATACCTTCATCACTCTTCGTATCAAATTTTCCCAAATTTTCACGATCTCGTAAAATGTAACACTTACTGCCAAAAATTCAAAAGTATTTGACAGTAGGTTTCTTTTCGAACCATAACTCATAAGCAGTCTTATTTTTAGATTTACTAGTATAAACACGATTAATAATGTAGCAGGCAATTTAATTGCTTCAGCCCAAAGATTTCTGGAGAGCTTCATACTATTTAACATGACATTAGTCATATCCTGAAGCACTCTATTTTTTCTCTCAACTATACCATTTTGTTGAGGAGTTTGAAGTATGAAGAGAATTCATGTGATATTCACGATCGCTACTCTGAAATTTCTCAAAACTACTATTTTTAAATTCAGATCCATGATCACTATGGATCTTATAAACTTGAGAACCTTTTTCATTTTGGATTCGTTTGATGATCTTCTTTACTTCATCTAGGGTTTCAGATTTGTCTTTTAAGAACGATACCCAAGTGAATCTAGTAAAGTCATCTACGATAACCAAGATGTATTTTTTGCCACCTCGACTCTCCGTTCTGGTTGGTCCAATGAGATCCATGTGGAGAATCTCGAGAGCTCTAGATGTGGTATTGGAGTTCACTTTCTTGTGAGAGCTCCTAATCTGTTTGCCCAACTAGCATTCACCACATATTTTATCTACTTTTTGTAATATGGGTAGGCCTCTTATAAGTTCTCTTTTGCTCAATCTAAACAAGTTCTGGTAGTGTACATGTCCAAGGCGTTTATGCCATAATTCAATCTCATCAGTATGGACCATGTAACACGATTGAGTAGATGAGCTTGCATCACTAATGATGTAGCAGTTTTTAGAAGTTCTGCGACCAGTTAATATAACAGAACCCTCTTTATTAACAATCTCACAACCTTAATTAGAAAACTTTACATTATGGTTGTTGTCGCATATCTGAGATATACTCAGTAGGTTGTGTTTCAAGCCCTCAACATACAATACATTTTTAAATAAGGGAAGGTTATAAAGCTAAACCGTACCTTGACCAATGATTTTGCAATTGCTTCCATCACCAAAAGTGACTGACCCATCAGTCCTATCTTTTAGATCAATGAATAAAGCTTTATCGCCTGTCATATGCCTGGAGCTACCACTGTCTAGGTACCACTTTGAATGGCTTGTAGCTTTGAAAGCAGTGTGGGCAACCAAGCAGCCAACTTTAGGAACCCATTTCAGTACTGTTTTGGGTTTAGGAGTGTAGTTGGACTTTTTTTGTCTGTTGTTATACGAATGACCTATAGAGTTAAATTTCAATAGCTCCTTGAGAAGATCAATAATTTTTTCAACCAAAGGATTTCGGTTTTAAAGATTGAAGTTGGCATGGCTATTTTTAGGTTTTTGAAGGGTCCTCAAATTTTTTGGAAGACCTTGATAAGTATTCTTTACTTTTGAGTTTGAAGACTCTCCTTTCACAAACTTAGGAGCAGTATTCTTTTGTTTAGGAGAAGTATTCTTATCATAGCCCAACCCGGATCGATCGCCACATTTTCTTGATCCGGATAACAATTTTTCTAATTTAGGATCACCTTGGGCATATCTCCAAGTGTCTTTCAAACTCAAAAGAGAAGCTACTTCATTTTTGAGTTTCTTGTTCTCGGATTTCAAATCATCAACTTGGGAGTTTTTGATTTTTAAATCACATTTGGTCTTTTTAAAAAAATCAAAAATATGAGATTTTTCTAAAACAAGAGACTCATAATCTTCTTTAAGTTTAGAAACTTTTTCCTTTTGTAATTTAAGCTTGACAACAATTTTACAACTCTCCTTATAAAGGGCATTGTATACATCCTAAAGATCATCTTCATTGTCGCAATCACTATTCAGATTCTCTTCGCTAGTTACTTCATCATAATCTGAAAAAGTGACTTTGGCTAGAGTCATAAGGGCTTTAATATCATCTCCCGACTCATTTTTGAGAATCTTCCGATTTGAAGAGGATTGAATCGGATGATTCATCCCAAGTAGCCAACATACTCTTCCTTTTTGATTTGTCCTTTTTAGGACATTTGTTAGCCAAGTGCCCATACTCTTGTGAGTTTGTAACATTGACCATCTTTCAACGATTTTGAGCTCTAGGTTTAGATGGTCTCTTATCGTTTGATTTTTGAAAATCTACTTTTTTCTTATTTTTGAAAATTTTATAAAACCTTTTACAAAAAGTGCCATATCATCTTGAATTTTCAAAGTCGAAGTGCTCTCTTGTGGAATATTTTTAGATGATTTGAGAGCAATTGGATTTTCTTTTGGAGCTTTAAAGTTCAATTCATAGGTCTCAAAGAACCAACTAGTTCCTCAACCCTCATGTTATCAGGTATCCGAAGTTCTGAATCGCGGTTACTTTTGAATTGAACCATTCAGGAAGTGAGCATAGTATCTTTGCACACACTTTACTTTATGGGATTATATCACCAAGACCCCACATTGAGTTTACAATGTCATTCAATCTAGTGTAGAAGTCCATAAACATTTCATTCTCCTCCATATGAATTTCTTCAAATTTAGTTGTGAGGAGTTGGACTTTAGATTTCTTGACAATTGATGTACCCTCGTGTGTCATTTCTAAAAGATCCCATGCTTGTTTAGCATTTTCACACGAGATGATTCTTTTGAATTCATCTGGTGACAATGCACAAGTAATTGCATTTAGTGCTTTTGCATTGGCACTACTCTCACTTTTATGAAGTGTGGTCCAAAGGGCATAAGATATTACTTTCATTGATTTTGAACCATCTTCATCGTTACTTAGTGATAAGTAGTTTCCATCCATTCTTTGTGACGACCACACACTTTCATCCATGGATTTGAGAAAGATTCTCATCCTTGCTTTCCAATAGGCATAGTTTGTGCCATTAAAGGGTGGTGGCCTAGTGACAGATAGGCTATCAAAATTTGACATCTTAATATAGCTTAGATCGTTAGCTCAGGAAATAAATCCAACAAATAAGCAATAAGCACGAGCTATTTGGCTCTGATACCACTTGAAACGGCCTAGCTATATGCCCTAGAGGGGGGTGAATAGGGCAATGCCAAATAAAACTTAAAACAGCGGAATAATAAAAGATATAAATAACAATGCTGAAATAATAATAATCTCAAAGCACATGAAATATGAGAATGATACTGAATCAGTTCTAAGGACAACCTTACATCAAAAACCAATGGCTTATGGTAGGACAACCTTATTTATAAAACAATCTAGAAATCACAAATGATATGGAAAATAAATCAAGAATAACTTACAGAAATAAATCCTAAGTTATTACACCATTCAACCACACTTGCTTGAACTGAAAATTACAACATTCATCCATAAAAGCAATCCACAATACTGAAGGAATAAATAAAGAAATCAAGCACATCCACAACACAACGATATATAGTGGTTCGCCTGTGTGTTAACCAACTGTTAGCCAATGACCACACACAGAATGCTACTCCACTCCTAATATCCTCACACAGGGGATATTAGCATGCACTCTCAAAATAGGTTTTCACAGGTTCACCCAAAACCTTCACAATTGTGTCTTTTTATCTTGAGCTTACACAATCCAAAAACCCCCACAATCTGAGTTTTTTGGCTCTCCTCAGATAACCAATACAATGAGATTTTTCTGGCAAATCTTAAACAAAAATAGAGAAAGTAAATTACAAAGTAAAATACCTGGATCTCCTTTTGAAGTAGCCCAGTAGAACCAATCGGAGTAGATGTATGATACGTCATTCAATGTCCAATACTCACTTAAAGAATGGTTCTATGTCTAATTGATTTTAGATTAAATCAAGAAGAGCAAGGTCTATTTGATTTTGATCCCAGAAGAAGGAATATCACAAATTCCTCTTTTCTAAATGAGATTGTAATGTGGATCAAAATCATAATAGAATAATGCTAACAAAAGGAATATTAAATATGCACAGTAGCTTAAAAAAATAATCACAACTTATCTCAGAGTATAGCCTTAAATCGCTTGAATTGAATGTAATGGAATAGGATATCTAAAACTTTGAAATTCGTGCATTATTTATAGCCTGAAAAAATCCCATCTTCGACTGGTCTTAGGATCCCTAGGACCGGTCGTAGCTTCAAAGATTTTGAAAGATTTTCACGGGATTAGATTAGTTGTTCTCACCACTGGTCTTAGGTAACCTACGACCGGTCGTGGGCCACCTACGACTGGTCGTAGGACCCTAGATAGGTCGCTGGAGTTCGAGTCGTAGGACTACGACCGGTCGAAGGATGAGTCGTAGAACTTCCCAGGACTGGTCGAAGTAACTCCGGGACTGGTCCAAGGACAACCAGGAAAATCTGAAAATCTATAACAACCTAGGACCGGTCCTGAGAAACCTAAGACTGGTCGAAGCAAAGCTAGGACTGGTCTTACGATTTCTAGGACTGGTCTTAGAATAGTCACAGCAAGCATATTAAAATATTCGGATTATGTATCCAGAATAACATATCATACAGACCAACCTAAGGTCAATCTAAGGTCAAACAAACCTTGAAGTGAGATGAACATTGAAGGCTTAAAGGTCTGTATTCTCAGATGATCTTGAAGGAGAAGTTTAAATCGAGTTGACGACTTTCTAGAGCTTGGTACTTTCTTGACTTGTCTTGATGAAGTCTTCTAATCTTGAACTTGTTAGAAGCAAACTTAAAGTCTTCTATTCTTGTAGACTTCATCCATGACATGTCTTGCAAACATTCTTCATTTATGATCTTGTCTTGAAAACATTCTTCATTCATGATCTTGTCTTGAAGTAGTGTGTAGTCACAAACAAGAACCACAAGAAGTACAAAACATATAGGTTTTGGCACTACAAAATTTGACAACCAAAGGGATATGAAATCATAGCACTAACAATATTCTCGAGCATCTTCCAATCTTAAATCATCATATATGCCACCAGGCCTCGTGACTAACGGCTGAGGGCATCTGCCACCATGTTCACCTTACTCGGGTGGTACTGAAGATCAAAATCGTAGTCCTTTAAGAGCTCCATCCAATGTCTCTGCCGCATGTTCAACTCAGACTGTGAGAAGAGATACTTCAAGCTCTTGTGGTCGGAGAAGAGTTCGAACCTGATCTCATGGAGATAGTGCCTCCACACCTTCAGTGTGAAGACAACTGTTGCCAACTCTAAATCATGTGTATGGTAGTTCAGCTCATGGACCTTGAGCTAGCGAGGCGTATAAGCCACTGGCTTCCTGTGCTGCACTAGGACAGCACCCAAGCCAACACGCGAGACATTGGGAAACACTACAAATCCATCACTCCCAAAGGAAAGAGTGAGGACAGGAGCGGACGTGAGGCGGTACTTCAATTCCATAAATGCTTACTCACAGGCATCACTCCACACAAACTCTGTACCCTTCTAGGTAACATGATCAACGGTGCTGCGATACGAGAGAATCCCTCAATAAAGTGTCGATAATATCCCGCCAAACCAAGAAAACTGTAGATCTTAGACACATTCGTGGGTTGGCCCCACTGACGCACTGCATCTATCTTCGAGGGGTCCACTGCGACACCCTCCCTCGTCACCATGTGACCGAGGAACTTCACCTCCCCCGGCCAAAACTCATACTTCTCCAGCTTCACGTATAGCTGGTGGGTATGAAGGGTTTGCATCGCAATATCTAGATGCTGCTCATGGTCCTCGTGAGTCCTCAAATAGATCAGAATGTCATCGATGAAGACCACGACAAAGTAATCGAGATAAGGACAGAAGACCTCATTCATCAGCTACATGAAGACCATGGTTGCATTGGTCTATACGAAGGAAATGACTTGATACTCAAAATGACTATAGCGCGTCCTGAAAGTTGTCTTCGGGATGTCCTCCTCTCGGACCCGAAACTGATGGTAACTGGACCGCTGGTCTATCTTTGAAAAGAACTGTGCACCCTGTAGCTAAACAAATAAAACATTGATCCTCGGGAGCAGATATTTGTTCTTGATCGTGACCCAATTGAGCTTGCGGTAATGCATGCACAGCCTCAACGAGCCATCCTTCCTCCTGACGAATAGTACCAGTGCTCCCCATAGTGAACTGCTCAGACGGATGAAGCCTAGCTCACACCACCTGTCCAACTGCTGCTACAGCTCCCACAACTCCATCGGTGTTAAACAATATGGGGCCTTTAAGATAGGCACGGTACTGGGCACAAGATCAATCTGAAACTCGATATGTCGGCACGATGGCAACGGCGGGATCTCATGGAATACATCAAAAAAATCATAGACAATCGACAACTGATCAATGCTCACTATTAAGGGCTCCTCTACGACACATGACATCAAACAAGGTAACGACTCTTCTCTGGGCTTGGCTATGAACTGGAACTGAGGCAATCCAGGTATACAGAACGTGACCATCCTCACGGAGCAGTATAATACGACATGGTATTCAGCGAGCGAATCTATACCCAGGATGACGTCGAACTCTGACATTGGCAGCATAAACAAATCGGCGGGCAAGAAGGTCTCCCCTACCAAAACAGGGCAAGACAAACAGAAACGTCCTAACAGTGCGATCTTCTCCAAGGGCATCGACACTTTCAATCCCTCATGAGTAGACTTGTCACGCCCCGGACTCATGCTTGGGACTCACGATTCGATGAAAGGTTCAACGCAAGCGACCTCCATAAGTACCCCATTCTCGGCTCCTGAGGCAGGTTCAGATCAGGATCCTACAAGGAGGATTTTTCATAACAATATAATCATTACTAATATGAGCATACCCAAGATCACAGCAAGAACATCTGAGAATAACAAAGGCACACATCGCAAAATCCACTATAAATTTGAACTTTTACAATCATCCATAAGGTCCAAAGGACATATATGAGAAAAAAAAAGGAAAAGAGAGAAAGGTCAGCAACACTGGAGTCCTCAAATGCTCAGCTCTACTCCATGCCTACTACTGTGTCGCCTGCCTAGAGTATCCTGCACGCATCAATCGTGCATAAGCTTATAGAAGCTTAGAGGGTGGTGTAGGTGTGTGATAATGGTGCACAGAAGAGTAGTAGGAGATACAAGGAGAGAAGTATGATCAATGAGGATATCACTAGCCTTACCCAGGCTTATCATGAATAAGATGCAATGAGTACTGGGTGCCATTCCAAGGCAATGCATGAAGGGGCTTGTACGACCAATGCTAATGCAATACAAGTAATGTCAGTGCTCATATCCAAACCACAAGTCATGTACATTTCCAATCATAAGGAAATCACCGGGGGTCTATTACAACTCTTGAATGATGCCGCTCTACGAGAGACCCGCACATGTCAAACGCAGCGTAAGAGACCTCACTGCACTTTCTGCGGACAACCAATCACCAACAAGGCCTGAAGGTAGCGGACTCATTTACGAGCTGGTCAGACTCAGCCTAGCAATGCCTCCTCACATCAGGCAGGTAAGGCCACACCCCTATCCAACCGACTACACGACAGTGGGAGTCGCGCCTAATGGTATAAGGCCCTCGTGCGCTCATATATTCCACCGGTCACGGCGTTGGAGCAGATCCTTGGTACCATGGAAGTTTTGGGAATTTCACCCATGGGCATCCTATGCACCCGGTATGCTCAACTAATATTTCCGGTGTCCACACATACAGCCATCCACGTATACCTCTGTGGAGGCAAGGCCCTGATGAAGTAAGGGCAGATATCCATAAGCTATGCAATGCCAGATGCATGAATCACACAATCACCCATGCATCAATCCCAAGCACCCATCTCTTGGGAAGATACCAATATGTCCTACACAATGACACAACCATGGCCAATCATACCTCAACCAATCATGCATATGATGCGTATGGGAGTGGGCCATGAAGATGAATAGGGGTGCTAATGAGGTGAAGATGAACTCTCTACCTAACCATGAAGGGTCTAGGTACTTAACCAATTCCTCATAAGGAATACAACCTCTAGTGGGGGCCCATATACCTGGGGTAGCCCATGAGACTAAGGAGAACAATGATATGGGCCTAAATAGATGAACGAGCCTAGCAAGGGTCTATGGTGGGCCTTTAACCACCCATAGAAGCCCATGGGCCTACCTTAAGGCCACCAATGTGGACATCCAACCACAATTGGTCCCCGGAGAGGTAGCCCATCTCTATTGATTACGGATCCAAGGCCCAAGGCCCACACAACATTAGAAATAAGAAATGGACAGCCATTACATACCACATACATTCATGTTGGGCTTCGAGAAAGGCGGCCCAAGGCCTATCCAAAACATGGGTCCATGGGGAACACACATAGCCCAACCCATATATACCACTATGGGCCCATTGGGGGAAAGGTTAGGGCCCAACATAAAAGGCTACTAATCCCATATATTGTTGTGGCCTAGTGGGCAGCCCATTGCTCAAATCACATGGGCAAATGTCATGTTCTTAGTCAAGTAAGTTGGGCCTACAACTTGACCCAAGTATAAAGTTGATTTGGTGGGCAATCAAGGGCCCATATACTTGTGTAATCTGGCCCACTAATCCAACACAATAGTATGGTAAAAATGGCCCAAGAGTTCAATGGGCCTATCTAGAAAGTTCGGCCCAATTGGGCTCAAAGAGTTCAACAACTAGCCACATTCATGGACCCAATTAAATTCAACTGTGGTGGGCCTCAAAAGTATATTTATTAGGCCCAACATTTAAGGAACTAAATGTATAAATTATTACCTCTAAGATTCTTCACAATGTGTTGGGCCCCACTCCTCAAAATTTCATCCCAAAGGCCAAACATAATTATAACATGTTCTTTGTCCTAAATTTGGGCACTCTATTGGAGTGGGCCCAGGGCCTCTAAAACTCTGAAAATTGAGGGCCAAGGTCCCTCATTATGCATACAATGAGAGAAAACCCAAAAAGGTGGCCCACCATCAGAGGAAATATTTTTAAATTATGGTTTTTATCAAGGCACATTCTTTGGACTGCACTGACAGAAAAATCTGGTAGTCCAACTATTTTGGCCCATTCTTTTGGATGCCCAAACAGGGTCAGTTGGGGATGAAATTTTTCAGAGTGATACTTCAATAGGTAGGACATACCCCCACAAAATTTTAGAATTTCTGGATATCCCTAAGTATTTTAATTAATTTAAACAAGACAGTCTGTCCAGAAAATCGGACAGACCTGGACATCCCAATGTGGTAGGCCAGTCCGGCCCTCGCCACGATGTGCACAGGGGTCCATTGGCCCTGAAAGTTGGTAGGTAGGTCCCACCATGGGTGGACCACAACTTCACAAAATTTCAAAATTTATGGACACCTAAAAATATTTTATTTTATTTAAAGAAATCAATCTGTCCTGAAAATCGGACTGATCTGGACACCATATTGTAATGGGCCAATCCAGCCACCACCATGGTGTGTACAGGTTTCCATTGGCCCCAAAATTTTGTAGGTTGGTCCCACCATGAGTGGACCACCTTCCTATAAATTCTCATAATTTTTAGACACCCAAAAATATTTTAATAAATTTTGAAATTCCAACTTGTCCAGGGTGGAATATTGCTGGAATAGTGCAGAAAATCAGATTTGTCCACCTCATTTGGACCACACCTTTGGGACCCCAATGAAGGTCAGATGGGGCTGAAATTTGGTATGGTTGTAGATGGGTCATAAGGCTACAAGAATCATGTATTATTTTGTTTCATTATTGATCAGGGTCAAATATTGCATATTAGACCCCGAGTATTGCCCTATTTTATATACATGATAAGGCCTAATATCGGATTTTAACTATATTTTTGTTACAGGAGGAAATTAGGAGCGTGTATTGAAAATTAATGTTAAAAGCATGAAATTGACGTTTTGAAGTCACCAGAGCACGGGATGGACTCCAGAAAACCAATGGTGACGATTTTACACGCTTGGGATCGGAGGAAAGCAAGCCAAAGGGGCCCGAAAAGGGTCCAGAATGCAATATCACATGGTTCCCGCCATCCGATCAGCTTGAAACTTCATACATGAGATGAGGGCCGTAAATTAACCGTACACATTAAATTTTAGCCCTTGAAGATCTTGAGAAGTGGTCCAACGGACAGATCAGCCCATTAATCTTCACTTTGGGGCCCACCTGATATTTGGAACTGCCTCAACTTTTGTATCGACGGCTAAATTAATGAGGTTAAGAGGATGGACGGTGCAGATTTCTCGTAAACATCGCAGTGGGCCCTGTGTACAGAGAGTGTGTACCCTACATGCGTAGGCCAGTGCATGCACCGCACCGGTGATTCGGTCGGCGAAGGCCGACCGCGCCGTCCTCAAAAGCGGATTCGCGTCCAGCGTCTTCCGCTGCCGAACCGTCGGTCGAGTTGTGGGTCCCACTTGTTGTCCAAATGGACAATCCAAGCCGTCCATCCGCTTCCTGGGGCGGACATACCCCATGCCTAGGTGACATAATCGTGGATGATCATCAAGAATAGAATCCATCCGTTCAACAATGCAATGGACGGTGGGACAAGATCTTCCGTGGCCCGGACCAAAACAGAGAAAAAATACATGTTTCTGACCGAAATTTCGAGACCATTTCTGTGAACGGAGTAGATTTTCCATTCAGTGGAGGGAATGGGACCCACCATCATCCCAGCGCCGGTTGGCGTCCGCGTAACGCACGGCCGCTGGCCGTTTTTCCGAATTATTGTGGGCCCCGCTCGTCAACCTTCCGGCCAATCTGAACCGACCATCTTGTAGAGGGCCTCGAATTCTACAAACCCATGTTGAAATTTTGTTCCCATGCATACACACGTGTGCGGTACAGAGGCCGCAAGAGGGCTACCCGGCGACGTTCAAATTTGATCTTTTTGAGATTTCTTCTGTGGGCCGCACCAATGGACCTTCAAAACCATCCATTTTTGACTGAAATTTTGTCCTGAATCCAATGGATGGGGTGGATTTTCCAGAAAACACTTCTGTGGGGCCCACCGATCACGGTTGCGAAAATCTGTACTTTGAGTCCTTCTACGACTCTGCCACCGATTCCAGCCATCCAGCAGCTATAAAAGGGAAGTTTTTGACGTGGGAAAGAGATTCATATCCAGGGAATTCGAGATCCAGAGCCAGGGAGAGAAGAAAGAGAAGGAGGAGAAAGAAGAGAGAGAGAGATTGTTCGGTTTGGTGTTTTATTTTATGAATTTTATTTAATATTTTTTATGGATTTTATGGGTAACTAATCTCTCAGCTAGGGCTGAGATGAAGCCCCTAATTTGATTAGCTCTTGTTTTGGTTGATTTACATTGAATATTAATTAATTTGTTTTTTTTTCTCTAAGTGGGCTTTACGGGTTTAAATTCCATATTTCTCCATCTATGAACTTGATCAAAGTATATAGATGGATGTTGTTTGGATGCTTATTACAGGTGCTTGGGTTTGATCAAGAACAGGTTTCCTATAGAGGAAGAAACAGGGTGCTTTAATGAATGTACATTCCATGTGCCCGACCAAGGACATGGAATTTGTTATTCATGGCATTGCTTAAAGGAATTAGACAGTCTGTATGCCCGATTTAGGACACAGATTGTGCTTTCTCTATTTAAGTGGTATCAATCTAGATCAAGGTGAATCAACAGACAAAACAAGGGTTAGGATAATTAGGGGTGGATTCGAAAGTCCTAGTGCTTTTCTCTCGATTGAATTTTCTTCCCTATTCTTAATTGTGTTTCTAAAATTGTGCTTAATAGTTTAGTTCATTATTCATTGGATTAGTTAAGAAGAATCATAGATTTGAATTGTGATAACCCGGTCCTCGTGGGATTCGACCTCGATCTTACCGAGTTTATTACTACATCACAACCCTATACTTGGGGAGTGAACAAGTTTTTAGTAGATTCTTGGGTTTGTTTCGTTCTAAATTGAATTTAGGATTCTCTCTTATCATAATTCATAGTCTTAGGATTTTACTAACTTTAGGTTAAAGTTTTTATTTTATTTTTAGAAACTAACCTATTTCTTGTTTTGTAGGATTCTGAGATAGAAACTTCTAATTTGATTTTTAACCAGGAACTTCTACTCTGGTATCATCTTTCTCACTTCTCCTTTACTTTCCACATTGCTGTAGGATTTTGCTTTCTCCTAGAATTAAAGTAAGAGTTAGGGTTCTACCATGGAATCGTGGGAACATGCATATGCTGCGTTGGATAGGTTTTATTGGGAAATGTCTGAAGGATGTGGAATTCAACATATACCTCAAGATTTCTCTCCATCAAGAACAGACCTTGAGAACCGACTAGAAAGTTATGTTCCATCGGTTAATAGGGCCGTATACAATCATCATTATGGGAATGAGGACTATTATCAACCATCATATTCTCCCATGTATGATCAGTATGACTATAACCAGTGGAACCATCAAAACTGGGAAGTTGAACCAACAACATATTGTAATAATTATTCTCTTGGATCCCATACCTTTGAGATCCAACCAGAAACGATCCAAGAGGATTCATGTTTTGATCCAGAACAAGTAAACCAGCATGTTGTGAAATTGATGAAATCATTAGAAGCACTCAATTCGCGCATTGAAAGGATAGAGGAGGCTCGCTCATCCCAACTACAATCCAATCCAGAAATACAATGCGAGGAAAGTGATCCTCACTTGCTTTTGATGAAATCTGGAATTTGGAATGAGGAGTTGGATTCCATTAATGAGCACATGGTTCAATTCCCCGATGAGTCGATCTCAATGACTGTTCAAAAGAATGATGGAGATACTTGGGTGTCTTTCAAATACAGTGATGATGACACACTTTCCTTACATGACACACAAGATGAGGAAGAGGTTAGTTTATTTGAACCTCAACCAAATTTAGAATGTGAGGAAAGCGATCCTATCCCAAGTGCGCACTGCACAGAATTAGACAATGATGTGTATTGGGATGATGATCATGGATGTTCAACCCCAATCCCCTTGGAATCAATCTCAAGTTTGGTCCAAGTCAATGATCAGACGTACACGAAGTGGTTGGTCATAATGAGCCACTCCCCTCACCTAACATGTCCGATTTTAAGGTAGAGGACGGGCCCTACAACCGACCCTTCTAACTCTTGTGAAACGTATTTGGACCACTCCTCTGAATTACATGATGATATGATTCGGGAGATGGATGAGCTACTCGATATGACTCTTGAATTTGAAACCACCCAGTTGAGGCCACCATCTGAACTGTTAAATAATGACGATTCGTCGCCTCTTCTGAGTAGTATCGATGAACAGAGTTCATACATTAATGCTTCGTGTACTGATCTTCAATCTGTCTGTGCATGGAGCAAGAGAGCACACCTCCGTTTACCTTAAAAAACGATGGATTCCTTGGGCAGATCATCACGAGCCCTAATGTAGAAAATGAGTCACCCTCAGCTGAATGTCCCACCTCTTTGGATGATTGCTTGGCACACTTTGCAGATTCAAACGATCCCATGATAAGAGACATAGTGAATGCCTTGCAAAACAATATCTCGGTAGTCATCCACCGAGAGGACCCTTACTCGAAGCCCCTCCTTCCACAAATCGAATATTTACCATTAAGGGAGGAGGAGCTAACAATTGAACCGAGTCCGCTACTGAATGTGTTGAGACTACGTCACTTTATGAGAAATTTTCGATTTTCATCTATGTGTAGTCTCGATTCACCATGGGATACTAACTTGAAATTTCTTACATCACAGTGAATCGTATATACTCTGGATACCTCAGGCGAATCAACGAAAAATTTCTTATGAGGTACATAAGTTTCTTTGGAATGTCATGCTCCAGGGCATCCAAGCCTATTGCAAAAATGGCTTTTGGATGATCCTGTTGAGAAATCTACTGAGAAACTTATCACGATCTTGGTAGGAAGAGGAACCTTCGGCAGATGACTGACGCAGGCTTTTTCCACGCTTTCTTAGGACTAGGTAGTTTCCTTTATCTTTGTTTTAGGATAGACGGTAAACTTAGCGCTCACGGGGAGGCAACCCAGTCTTTGTTTTATGCTTTTTCCTAGTTAGTTATTTCAATGTTTGTGGGTAACATTCTGCAAACCCTCACGAGACTACAACTCGTCCACTAGGGGTAACCTAGGGGTTTAAAGGCTTGTTGCATGCGCTAAATGCAATCGAGAGCACCTGCGAAAGTGGTATAGGTAGGATCTTCTTTTGTTTTTCTTTTTGTTATTTTTTTTTCTTATGATGATTTCTCTCTCGTGCTAACCTGTTTTACGATGATATTTTTTCTGAGGACGCCTCTTGATTCTTCGTCCAGGTACTATGTTTCCATCACTCCTCTTTTATTCTCATTGTCTCATGTGCATTGCTTGCTTATTTCTTTTACATTGAGGACAATGTAGATTTTAGGTTGGGGGTGGGAGATTAGGTTACCTAATCAATTATTCCCACCAAAGACCCATAAATCAGGCCCCAAAGTGGCCCAAAAATCTGTCCAGGCAGATTTGGACAACAACATGTAATAGAAATGATTAAAATATAAACATGGTTTTTCATGGGATTTAACCCTAGGAATTTGTGTGGTGGACCACCCCAGTGGGCCCCACAAATGTCCAGACCTTCCCCATCATCAAATACCCCTTGCATGTGTCCCATTTAGATAGATTTTGGGGCCACATGTCTAAGGATGGACTGCTATGGGTGTCCAAGCTCCATGGTTGGTCTGAATTTTTGTTGGCCTACAAGGTGGGCCACACATGCAAGATCAGAATTTTATCATAAAGAAAAATAAAATAAAATAAAATAAATGAAGAATCGGCCACAAGAGGAGGGGCTCCGCCACATTGAGGCCCTCCCCTTCATCAATCACACCATACATTCCTTTTATTCATAAGTTACAACAAAGATCCACCACATGCATGTTCTAGATTCAAGATCAATGGTTGGGATGACATCCCAACCATGATTCTAGGGTCTAGATGACCTATCATACTATGAAATCTAAGTAATCCTTCATGATGGGGGCCTATAGAGGGGAAACCCCATGCATGGACATGCATGCATCAAATAGGCCATTTGGCCACAACTAAGGGATGATGTAGGATCTCCACCATAGATTGGTGGGTCCTACACTTCCCATAAAAGAGATCTAAGTACATGAAAATAGAAATTCTAATTTCTAGGATTACACCCACCTTAGATTCTCCAAATTTGGACCTCCTAGCTCCTACTGCACCAAGGGATCCATCTCAATGGGTGAGATTGGATTTAGATGGTTGGATTTAAAAGATTAAAGGGGAAATGGGGCTGGAGAAGAGAGGGAGATGGGAGAGAAGTCACTTGGAGAAGAAGAGAAGAGAGAGAGAGAGAAATGAGAGGGAAAGAGAGGGAAAATCTTTTAAGGGAAGTAATAATAACCTATGGTGACAATAACAATGTTGCTAGGGTAGGTTAGGTATGGGTAGTGTTTAGGGTGGGTAGTGTTTATTCCATGCAATAGTGTAGTGTGTGTGTGGTGTGCATGGGAAATTGTGCCATGGAGGTGGTCCACATGCTTTTGTACAAAAGTGGGCCACATGATGAAATGCTCATAACTTTTGATCCATAGGTCGGATTGACGCACAAGACACGTCGTTGGAACCGCAACGACGATACGAACGACATGACATAGGTCTTGGGTCGATCCGAGTCGGGTCTACATGACTGAACTCAAGGTGACCATAAACACAATTTGAAGGTCGCAGGTCGCCGGAATTCGACCGGTAGGACCGCGAGACCATGATGAACAAGATGCATACTCACACACATACATGTAAACATGGGAACTAGGGTCGGGTCTTATAAGACTCAATCAGTAATCCAGTCAAACGGTAGAAGTCCTCAGATAGGAAAGAATACGATGCACCAGAATTAAACAAAACTTGAGCTATGCATGTAGAGACTGGAAGAGTACCCTCGACTACTCCTGATGACTGCGGTTCCTACTAAGCCGTGTAGAATCTAGTTTGAGCCGGCTGGGGAGGTGCATGTCTTACTACAACAACCTAAACTATTGCCTCTTCTACTGCAGTCTCGGAATCTGGTGGTGCGGCTACTACTGTGGGTGTCTATGCTGTCGCAGCTGATGTGACACTCTCAGCTCCTTCTGCTGCTGAGGGTAGGGACACTCCTGCCTACGGTGTCCTATCCCACCGTATCCATAACAAGTCACCGAAAATGGCCTCTGAGGTGGTGCTGAAGGCACTGCTAGTGCTACTTGTGCCACTAGTGCTCTAGCAGCTTGGCAGGCAGTTTGCCTCAACTGTGATCGGGGTTGTTGCTACTGGGAGCCACCGGAGGGGGCCCCCTCTTCCAGTCTCTCCTCTGACTATGATCCCTCTACGAACCGGCCCACTCTGTGTAACACCTCGAACTTTTTAATACCCTAGTATTAAAAGTCCTCGAGTGTTACCATGAAGTTTAACTTGATACGTACATCTGTACGACACCAACCTAGCTATCTTAACCTTACATCCATTCTCCAACAAGAATTGAACCATTGAGAATGATCTTCATTCATAGATCAAGCCATTTGACTCTAGACTTCAAGGTAAGACTCTCCGTCATGAGATCTAATGTACGTGTCTTCCCTTAAAGGAATTGACGAATAACTCCTTATCCATAACAATTTAGATATACATACTTTTCTAAGAATTGCTTAGAAGCACGCCTAAAACCATGTGGAGCCATTAGATTTCACAAAACCCTCATATCAGTAATAATTATGAAAACGTCATTGCCTAGGCCACTTGATTTTAGATCACGTGGTTTTCACTATCCGTTTAATGCAAAATTTTATACCATACATAATTATCAAAAATTAACCATACACGTCGAATTTTAGCCCTTAGATCATAGTAAATCAGCTACTCGACCTCTGCATTCGTATGTACGTTTATCAGATCAAGATTCTAATCTGTTCATCTTGTTCACCCCATAGGAATATGCTTAACCCACCATTAGAATTACAATATGAGGAACTTATACATGTGAATAAGTCACTCAAATCTAATGGTATACATGTCCTACCATTAAGCAAAACAGAAACTTGCTTTATGTCCATCCATTTACAGAATTGACTGTACGTCCACCTATATGCATGGTCAAAGTGCTAACCATAAAGTTTCTTTATTTTTAACAAGTCATCTAACTATCCATCAGGTTTGGATCCACCAAATGGGCCATCTCAATATAAGGGTAAATTAGTCATTATGAAGATCTTCGGATTTAAGTTTATATGTAACGACCTGAAAATTTCCGTACATGGGTCGAGTACCACCTCGACCAGAAATCACGTAGGATTAAATCCTTTAGAAATTTAACAAAGTTAACTAAGTACTAAACTCAATTAGCTATGAAATCCGTTAGGATCGCTTTAAATACGATCTGCAAGACCCAAAACTTGCGGAGTAACAAGTGACGTATTTAGGTTACCCGAAGTTTAGAACCAAACTCATTTCCGTCTGCTCTCTGAATGAAGCGAAACAGTATTAGGTCTAGATCGCATCAGAGTCCGATTAACCCTAAGCTAAGGAACTAGGACCGCCCACTCGGGCTTAACAATCATCTCAAAAATCAGCCTTATCCGATGTTCCACGGCCATTCGTTTCGAATCGGAGCGAGGTAGTGTGAAAAACACTATTCATAAGCCAAAATAAATATTTGGAATAGTGATCTAGCATCGTTCGTTGACATGTCAGTATTAAGCAACCTGACCGTCAGAATCAGACCAAATTACACCCTCGGATTAAGAAAAATTTCAGGAACATTTACATGTACTTGGAATTTCTGATCGTGGCCCACTGACCGTCGAACTAAAAGTGGTCTGCCACGTGCGATCTGCGTATCCGAATGAGTCAAAAACGTAATCCCACGTAGATCCATTGGTGGTGAGCTTAAGTCTGACGTTTGGTTCAAAGAGGGCTACCGAACTCCCCCTTGGGAAAGCGTCGAAAATCCTATATGTGCGGTGCCTCATGAACCCGAGTCTATTTTCGTAATGTTTGAGGCTATAAAAGGGGCTTAGAACAGCCCCTCTCACAGCCATACGAATTTTGCAAGAAACCCTAGAGGAAGAGAGAGAAAAGAGAGAGAAGAACTTGGAGATTGTTGCACAATCTTCCTCCACTCGCATTGGCTCACCACACGGCCTTCACCGCTCCGTTCTAAGTGATTTCGGTGTTTTCCACCTCATTTGAAGGTAAGAAACCCTAACCCTAGGTCGATTTGAGTTGAAATTGAGGTAGGGTGTATACGACTAACCGATTCAGCTCTTTAGGCTAGAAATCGGCCGTAGACGGAAGATCCATCACCCTTCTTGATTCGTTCCGTTTCCAAAGGCAAAGGTGAGGACTTTAAGTGTATAAGTTACTGTTTTCAACGCTTTCAATGTCGAGATAATGGTAGATTCATGATGCTTGCAACGCACATGTACAAAGTGCTTCAAGTTTCTGCTTTGATTAGCGGTGTGAAATATGGAATTTCACATATTCTAGGTATACGTAGAAATACCGTATACGTATTTTTTTGGATAAATGCTTGACATGTTTATTTAATGTATAATTATATAACATATGAATAAAATACTAGTTTGGTAAAGGAATCGCCAAAATATATGTTTACTTGTAAATGCGCCGTATGTTAAAATTACGTGTTGTAGAAATACCGTATACGTAGTTCTTTTGGAATAATGTTTGACATATTTATTTAATGTATGATTATACCATACGTGATTAAAATACTAGCTTGGCGAAAGGAATCGCCGAAATCTATCTTCCTTTGTAAACGTTATGTATGTCGAAATTGGGTATACGTGGAAGTACCCTATACGTATAAAGTTTGCTGATGTGATTGCTATGTTTAATTGCTGTATGAATATGATGTATATGTATAAAATACTAGTTTGGTAAAGGGACAACCCTGGTACACACTTCCCTAGCATACGTCATGTATGTTGAACCTTTGCATTCCAAGTGTTGGTGAAATCACTCGTGAATGTAAGTGCTTAAGTGTTAGAACCTTAGTTAGGTGCTGAGATGGAATTCTCCGCTATCTTTGTGTCACATGTGACACTCTCCGTGTGGTTGTTCACTCTAACCACTCACCTATGAACTATAAGTATTTGTATCCCTATGTGTATAGTGCTTTATAACATGCTTTACAACATGCTTTACAATATGCTTTACAACATGCTTTACAATATGCTTTACAACATGCCTTATAACATGCTTTACTTCATGCTTTATGATACATGTTTTACCTCATGCCTTACTTCATGCTTTACAACTGATTGAGTTTGGGACTATGCCTATAGTCCAAACATTCGGTACCAGACTTGTGGTTGGCTGAGATTCATATCGCCACGATGGACGTGTACAGCGAACCCAGTCGTACTTCGGTTGGCGATAGTGGTTGGCCACACGGAGTGCTTTTGCGCTCCATATCGCTCAACTTGTGGTGCGCTCGAGCTAGTCGAGCTCGTAAGCAAACCGATATGTGTATATGTATGTTCACCATGTTTGGTCGCTCTTGCTTGAACCTGTGGTACCAAACTTAAAAGGTGGCAATCCCGTTAACCATGGTACCTCGATCCGCTAAGACGCATGAGCGGACATGGTGGTATGGGACACCGTGGTCGAGCTGTCGGCCTACGCCCCGGGGTCATGTGCCTCCCCGTAGTGACCATTGCGCAACCAAACTCGTGAGCCGATTATGGTGGTATGGGACACTATATTCGATTTGTCGATACGGCGAGAGCCGAGCACGGTGAGACGTGCTCGTCTTGACGAAGCGACGAGTCCTCCGTAGTATCTTCGAGTATACTCCAAGTGTACGTGATTGGCGACGAGTCTTTCACAAAGTAACTAGAGTATGAGTCGAGCCGAGTACGGTGAGACACGTACTTGAGCCGACGGCTAGTGATTGAGCCAGGTATGGTGAGATATGTACTTGGTGACGGCCAAGCAATGGAGCCGCATACGGTGAGATCGTATCCGCGCCGACGGGTGACGAGCCCTTTCATGATGCCTTCACTACGCTTCTCAAACCATAATATCGTATGAGATTAGCTAGGATTGACGACCTAGAATGGATCATGTTTGGAAATTATACAAGGAGGTACCTTAGTTTCCCAATACTCTTGGTTGAAATGGATTAATAAAAACTTGGTAATCATGAGCATCATCGCACCGCATGTGCTTTGTAGATGTGGCGACCGAGGGAGTTAACGTGTCGCGAACGTAAGATGATGTCGCTGAGGGTGGTTTGGCAAGGGCATACAAAGCATCATGTCATATCATTTTTGCACTTAACAAGAGTAATTAGAAATGTTTGATTTGTATTTGCGTTATCATTCTTTGCTTGATTGATTTGATAACATGTTAACCTATGCTTTAATGTTCCACCTTGAGTTAGCTACTCACTCCCACGTTACGGGATCGGTGTTGCTGCAACACCCACCGGACTCTGTCGCGCAGTGTAGATGGCGCCTACGTTCGGGAGCCGGAGCTTGACCTTGAGGAGGATCGGGAGGAGTTCTCCTTCATGCAAGACTGACGGCCACGCTTAGGCCGGCCGCATCATGACTTTCGGGCCTCTTTTGAGGATTGTATTTTGATATTTGACTTAGAAACAATACATGTATATTGGTACTGGTTAGTACTCATACTCGTGTTCACAAAATTTTGATACTTTACATATTTTGAATATAAAATTTCGATCTTCCGCTTGCCTTTATACAATTGAACTGGAGTATGAATTCTTGTTTTGGTATAATCTCATTCATGTTTATCAAGGCTAACTCAGACAACATTTAACCATCATTGTGTATGTTGCATAAGTGATGCGTTGGAACTCGGGAGTTGAGTTCATACTCGACCCCCGATTTTCAGGGTGTTACATTATACTACCGAGTTGCTCGTCAATTAAATATGTACAAATGTTATTTTGAATTTGGGGAAGACTTGGCCATCGAAAAAGCAGCTTGGAAATTCTCAAGAGATCGGAGCCCAAACTACGGTGAATGAAAGGGGATGAAAAATAACAAACAACGGTGAAGTTTTGTATTATTTAGACGGTGCAGTTGGGAGTTACATATGATAGATGGTATAACTATGAAAAGGGCAAATTTGTAAATTATAAATGAAGACTCATATATACAGCAGCCTCTCTTACTTCACGTAGGTTTTGGCGTGTGAATTTCACTCACTCATTCCTACAAACGTATGGCCCACCTTGGATTACGATCTGCTTTATATATTGGCCCTAGGCCAAACATGATCTTTTAAAGCTGATGGACGGAGTGGCTTTCTTAAACAAACGTCATTATGGGCCCCACCTAATTTTTCCCTAGCCATGCATGCAAGTCAAGAATTTATGTGAAATCAATGCACGTAAATGAATTCCTGGTTTAACGTGAATACCGTCCATGTTGATTAAAGTGTGGCCCACCTAGGACATGAATGTGTTCCATACTTTGGCCCTTAGCCTAACATCACCTTACAAAATTCATGGAAGGAACAGATTTTCTGGAAACCATACTAGTGGACCCCACTGATTTCATACGACCTAACAAAAGGTGTAACTTTCAAGAAATTCTGTTACTTAAGGTCGCTTACGATAATTGTCACCATAGGTTGTTGCATCGTGTGGCCCACCTAAAATCGAATCTGACTAAAAAATTGGGGCAAACAGATGGAGTGGATTTATCATAAACATTCCGGTGGACCGCACTTAATGGCATGCGTGTGCATGACTGGGGCACACCCGCTGTGCACCAAAAGAGCCAGGTCGGTCAAACATCTCTGACCCGTGTCTAGTTGAAAGAGGTAAAAGCCTCTTTCTCTCGCCAGCGAGATTTTGAACGGAGGATGTCCGTTTTGGTTGCACTATGGCCCACCATAAGGACCCACCTTCATGATCCAAGCCATCCATCATGTCAAGAATTTCATTCTAACCAAAACCATGTCTTCCATATGCATTCATGCAACCACACGTGCACACAAACGCCGGCACAAACAGGACCTAGAAACACTAAGTTTCTAAAAATGAAAACTGTCTCCCACTGTTGCCAGGTTGGTGATCCATGTAACACCCCATCTCTGTATCTTCACTGTTCAAACCATAGAAATCATAGCCGTCCATTCCAAACTGCCCTAGGTTCCTTCTTTTCTACTCACAGTAAAGAGAAACCGAGAACGGTTTCATTTCCTACCCACCGTTTTGGAGGTGGGTTCTACCAGATAAAATCTGGAGCATCCATTGTCAATCCAACAGCTTATGGAAGCTAGGTTTTCCCATAAAAATAGAGAGAAAACACCTCTCCACCTACCTCTTTCAAAAACCTTAAAAGAATGGTCGTTTTCTCCTCCTTCCGAACCCACGACCCAAAAAAACTCCTTCAACCTTCAAAATCCTCATTCCCCAAGCACTCTTGCATCCATCCGAGCAGTCCATAATTGTTAGATTGAAGAAAAGCTGTGAGGGCAAGATTCCACCATGGACGGCCATACCGTCTTCACCAAATGACTACCTCACTCAGACATAGTTAAACTGAGTCTTGAGCCTATTAGACAAAATAGAAAGGGTAATGGAAGGTCGAGGAACAAAGAAGGCAGGGATCCAAGCAAATCAGGCATGGAATCCAGGGAGCCTTGATCGCTATTTCAACACTTCAGGTAATCCCTGACTTCAATGGCCCTTGGCATAATGTCACAAGGTCCCTAAGTCCACTACCGACGGTCCCTTTGATTTCTCTTGCAGAGTTTGGGCCGTGGCCAGGGCCAAAAATGACCATCAGTCATGCCTTAGATAGGCCGTGGTGACTAGGACTGAAAACGTCCTTAGTGGGCCGAGAAGATGGACTACAAACGTCCTCCATTTGGGCCGAGCTTGAGCTGCAAATTTGCCACCAAACTAGGGCCGAGCGTCCCATCTCTACTGGAAAAATGAGCAAGAAATAGCTCACAATCTGGACTAAAACCTATCCAAAAGAAGAGCTGGAATCGGCTTTTCTATTGGGTCACAGTTTGGGATAAGACCAGCTTTCAGCTGGGATCAAAATGACTTTAAACAGGCTTTCAATCCAAGCTAAAATGGCCCTCAGCTGGGCCTGGAGATGTGCTAAAGCTAAGCTCCAGCTGGGCCATAAATAGAGTTGTATAGGCCTTTAAAAAGGCTTTAATCCAAGCTGAAATCGGCTCTCAAACAGGCCATGTAATGGCTGAAAAATAAGCCTTATATCAAACTAAAAAACAGGCTTTGAGAGGAGCCAAAATCAGGCCTTTTTGGCCCTTACAACAGACTAAAAATGGCTTTCAGTTGGGCTATTATCAGGGCTGAAAGCCAGCCCAGAACTGAGCTGGATGCAGGCAATGAAATGGGCTGAAGTTAGCTTGAGTCTAGGCCGAATTCCAGGCCCAAAAATAATAGTGGGCATGTGCTAAGCCAGCTGTACAAATGGGCTAAAGCCAAGAGCGACCAAATCTTTAAGTTCGTATTGGGCCTGACAGGATGGCCCAAGCAAGCCCTGTCCAGGCCACCTAGTTGGGCCGCAATTGATGGGACTGATCACCTTGGTGCGGGCTCAATTTCCATGTCTATGGGCCGTTATAATCTCAAGCATTCACAATAAAATGCATAACCATTAGTAATTAATTGTACTGATAATAGTTATTATAGACAAATAATAATAATAATAATAATAATAATAATAATAATAATAATAATAATGTCATTATTAAATCCTAGTGCCTTGTTTTGCCACTCTTAAATGTTATCAATAATATTAGGTTATAATATTAGTTATCATCATAACGATTGTTACTACTACGTTGGCCAATAGAAATAATAACAATAATGATAATAGTTACTTTGTAATTATTAAATTTACATCATAGTTAATGGTACACCAACTAGAGTTCAAAATCCTAAATTTACGCCCAGAACTAAGCCCAAGGATGAAACCTTAAAATCAAGGTAATCTAAACCCTAGGTTAAAACCCTAGGCTAAGACCTTAAGCAAGAACAACGTATAAAGCTTGGATCTAACTATGTAACCTTACAATTCATAATAGGGTTTGGTTCTAAGGAATCACGCATTCTCTTGCAACACTGGTAGGTGGTTCAAACATCAGGTGATGATTCTTCCCCTTGAGCTTTCCATTCTCCCATTAGCTTAAGTTATAGTTTTTATTTTAACTTGTAATTGATATCTCCATTTCATAGTCACATGTGTTAAATGTTGGAATTAAATTGCTATATTACATGCTTAATGTTTATCCTTCATGTCTATTCATACTTGTGGATTATTTGTGGATTGGTTGTGGACTTAAATTGGTACACCAGTGGGAAACCCCCACCTATATGTGTACACCCATACTTGGGATGTAACCCGACTGGTTGTGATAGTAATGGACCTTCGGCTTAGTGGTTATTGAATGGTGGTTTAAATTAACCATTGATGTGGGCCTACCATCCAGGGTTGTTATGTCCAACGGTTTTCAAGGATGGTCTTTTATCGCATGGTTTTGATACTCGCCCTATGTGGCCTATTTTGATATTGCCCTATGTGGCTTGTTCCGATATCACTCTATGTGGCTTTATTTTGGTATTTTCCCTATATGGAATCGATGTTTTATACTGTGCAACCATGCGATGGTAAGCCCCATATGTTGTAATATGATTGACCACTAGTCGACAGTTTTCCATTAAACATCCTAAGGTGGTAGTCTCATGAGTTGGGGATGGTGGTAATGAGACACTATGCCCGAGCTGTCAGCCTACACTAGGTTCTGAGCTCCCCGTAGTGACCTTGAGCTTACCTAAATTGGCTGATTGTAACTGAATTAATAACGGTTTGGCTAATCATGCATCCATAGCATCTTGGCGATGACGGGTGGCTATTCCGGATGCTATAGCACATGCCCTGGAGATGTTGGGTATTGTTTCACTAGCTCCTAGACCACCGACTATCGACTGTTATCCAACTGGATGATTTTCCCAGGTCGATGATTGCATGGGTGACGAGCCCAAGTCCGGCTGGATGTGCATCCCCAGGCCGATGTGCATTCATGCATCCATGCATTTAAAAAGACTACATTATGTATTATTTTGATTGCTTTGTTGTTTTATAACTATGCTTACATAATGCGGCGGTGTGTAATCTTAAGGGGAATTCACACTGAGCTACCTACTCATCCATAAAAAATATAACCATACAGGTAGCACAGGTGGCTTAAGTGATATGCAGGTTCAGACTGATGAGGAGCCGTTATGGTGGTCGAGGACACGTGATTGTACCTATCAAGGAAGCTGCGCGATCTTGCGGCTTTTGTTTGTATTTCATATGCACTTAAATTTCTCATGTGTGTAATCTTGTATTTGTTATTGTAGAGACATTGGTTTGTATAAGTTATATGGGCTGTTGGTATATTTATATGAAATGAAAATTTTCCTTTATGTTGATTTGTCCATTCTACGCTCATCTACTTACTCTAATAAATGAAAAAAATACACTCAAAATTGACCATCCTTTAAGGTTAACACTCGGGTTTTTGGGAAAGGAGTCATATATTGGGGTCCTAAAAACATAGGGCATTACACTCTGGCTCATAAATCTGAGCTCTCTGCCCTACCTCCTCAAAAGTCTGAAGCATATGGCCAACAACATAGCCCTGGAGACCATAACGTAGGCCGTTCTCAAAACGGCGGGGCTTTCATCCCTCATCATTAACTAGGTACGTCCCGTATCTAGACAACGCGACAAAACGGGCCTCATACTGAGCTACGATCATATCCCCCTGCACCAAAGTCTCGAACTCTAGCACACACTGCTATTGAATGTGATCAGGGAAGAACTTCTAGTCAAACTGGTCCATAAAGTCCTCCCAAGACCAAATGAAATCAGGCCCTAAAGCAAGGGCGATAGAGGCCCACCAATGCTCGGCCTCACCCTCGAGCAAATACACTTCCAATGGGACCCGCTGCTGGGTCGTACACCTCATGGTCTCAAACATGTTCTCCACCTGCGAGCACCACCTCTCTGCTACAGTCGGATCAGGCTCCCCTGAAATCGCGGGGTATCGAGCGGAAGGAAATCTCGTAATAGGGCACTCGCGCGCTCTTGCTCTGCCTGCTCCGGGGTCTCAGGGGGCACCTACCCTGCCCCTGAAGGGTGGCTGTCATAACCTGGAGCATCTGCTATAACTGGGCAGCACTCACGGGTATGGTTGGATCCGCACAGGTCTCGGGTAGAGGAGCGGGATCCTCAGGCGGGGGAGCAGGCGGGGGAATAGGAACATTAAGTGGGGGAATGAGAATCTCAGGCGGTGGAGCGGGAGTCGCTCGGGTCGCTCTCCTGGGCGGCATGTCTTACAAAAAGGAACAAGGGCCTATTAAGAGTTGCTACTATTGGAAATTGAATTGGAAGGTTACGCACTTGGGACCTATTCGTCCTAAGTTCATATCAGATATGTAATGTTGTTCATAGTTATTCCTAAGTTATACTCTGATACCAACTCCTGTCATGCCCCAGACTAGGAAACCAGGCTCACAAAATTTTCGATCGCCGAATCCGGCGGCGATAGCCTCCGTAACAACCCATTCTTAGCTCTTGGCACCTATATACCAAGTTCCGATCCTGGGATCCTACAAAGAGGATTTTCAACATAAATTTGTTTCATAAGAAGCATAACCATAAGCATAACCCATAAACAACAATAAACAACATCATCACACACCACTATAATAAAAAACTTTGGGTATAATGTATAAAGGAAAATACAAGGTAGATATCAGAAACTCCAGAAGCTCAGCCGCACGCTCCTGCCTCAGCTCGACTGCGTCCTAGCATCACCTGCACGCATCTATCGGGTATAAGTTTACAGAAAGCTCAGAGGGTGGTGTAAGTGTGTGAGCAATATACGTGTCAAGTATGCAATATCAAAGTAATGAGAAAAATGCTGGCAAGTCTATGAATGTTATCTGTCGTACTAAGGCTTATCCAACGCAAGGCCTACAAGGTCAAATGTCATATGCAGGATGCAACGTAAGCACACTAGGCCTCAGTTGGATCCATATATTAGTACAGTTCACCTCTGGAACATCAATACAGTTCACCTCTAGAACATTATCTACTAGTACAGTTTCTCTCTGGACAATCATCGGGGTTAGCACACTACACATTGATTATCCCTCCCCCAGGCGCGTAGTCCAATGTGAGTGTAAGAGACCTCACTATCTGCTTAACCAACAGTTTGCCAATACCTATCTAACACGTTGATAGCGGACCCATTCCTTAAGCTGGTCAAACTCAAACTAGCTAAGGCCCCTTCTCTCCGGGCAGGTAAGGTCACACCCCCTTCCAACCGACCACGAGACAATGGGAGACGCAGCCTCCTGGTATTCAGCACACAGGCGCTCATGTATCCACTCGGTCTCACCGTTGGAGTAACTTCCTAGTACCATAAGGGTTTAACGACTTTCACCGAGGGACATCTATAACATCCCATGTCTAGAACAGAAATATTTCTGGTGTCCAATTTACCATCCACGATATGCCTGTGAAGGCTACAACCTTTATGTTGCTAGGGCATACAGTAACTATGTCACACAAATGCCAGATGCATGAGTCACACTATCCAGTCATGCAGCAATTCTGTGCGTACTGCGTGCTCATGTGGGGCAACTTTGTCTATCAGGGAGTCCCATAAATAATCTGCCCAATGGCATATGCAGTCATGCAGCAATCCTGCGCATACCGCACGCTCATGTTGGGCAACTCTGTCTATCAAGGAGTCCTATAAATAATCAGCCCAATGGCATATACTACGATCAGTCACTCCTCATATCAAGCATACATATGATGCGTATGGGCATGTATCATGATGTTATGCTAAACATACTCAGTGCATATACTAACATAGTCGTAATCGATAATCGGCCTATATATAAGGCGGGGTCCATAGAAGGACAACAGATCTAACCCATAACATGAAGATCGGTCGTCAACACTAGATATACAAAATCTGATACCACAGATCCTTCTATCTACAGTGATGATGTAGTCTCCTCATATCAAGGATGGGCCTAGATGGCCTACTCATATGAAGAATGGGCCTAAGAACAAGGAGTGGACTTCCTTGCCCGTTCCATCACGTTGCAATCTAGGCTTCCAAAGGGCCTAATAAGCATAAGGTGGACTCTACAAGGCATAGTGGAAGCATAATCCATAATGGGGGCCCAACAGTTTGGGTTAACCCACTACAGTTAGATGGGTAACATAATGGGGGCCCATATCGATGAGAATGTGCCTAACAATGGGCCCTAGGGAGGTTCACAATGTGGACATGTAACCAACATTGTGTCCTAGAATGCGGGCCGTATGAAATCTAACTTATAATGGGGCCCATGGCCCAAATACTACTTGGAAAATAAATAGGCAGCATTCATAACATCTCATACCACATGGTGGGCCTCAAGAAATGACCCATTTCCTACATACATCAACCTAGACTATAAATGGGGCAGCCCATGGCCCAAAAATATCATGCCAAAGGAAACATACAATACATATATTATGGTGGGCCTCATGGGCAACCCATATGCTCCAAAATAAATAGCTAAGGTGCATCCAACATTCACCAATGTGGGCCTTATAAGTCAGTCCAAAACTGGGCAATTTGGATGGGCAGCAAGGATTCAATCACATACATCATATTGGGCTTACAATCAGCCTACAAGGCCTAACACAATGGATGGGCAACACTAGCATATGTAAAAGTACTGAGGTTAGACATCCAGCCCATCTGGACCTGCTTGGACATCCAAAAATCTGGACAACAAGGTCCTTATACAATCAGATGGTTAGTGGGCCGTACAAGGCATAAAAAGGGCCCACAATCTCAAAAAAAAAACACAGGCATAAAGAGTATACAAAACACCTCCAATTTGGTGGTCCTCATAACTTCAAACAATCAACTACATGTAGAATATTCAGGCCTTTGCAGGACATCTAGCCCACCCAACTCTCTAGACCTGCTGGGGCCTAGAAAATAGGTTATTTGGGTAAAACAATTACTTCGTGGTGGCCCTTAAATATTACAGTGGGCCCCACCAAATAAATACATCACATAAAATAGGGTGGGCCTCCTACTGGACTGCATGTCCATCAGCGCCCCAACTAGCCTGGGCGGTCCACAAGGGCCAACTCTAGACGTCCCGCTAGGGGTGGGCCACACAAAATGGAGGACGGTTGGGATACAAGACATCATCAAGTTGATCCCCAAAGGAGCGGGACGACCAGCCCTTCCTGCTGGACGTTGGCCTCATTGGGGTGTCCAGTAGGTGGGCTACTGGCCCAGCTAAGGTGTCCTAAAGATGGACAACCTGGATACCCCACAAATGTCTAAGGTGGGTCTCAATAAGGTGAGCCACAAGGAGGTAAATGGGGAGCCATAAACACATACACAAGGATAACAAAAATATTGGACAACATGATGTTGAAAATAAAATGTTGCTGGAAATATGCTGTTGTCTCTGGATTGTTCTTCCCCTGGAGTGGGCCTAGGCCTGCCTAATCAGGGGGAAATGGATGGATAATATACACCCATAAATGCACAATAAGGTGGGGTCCACATGAGTGGCCCACCATTCCCAAAACCAAGTCGAAAGTTATATTTTTCCTACATGCAGGACTGCTGGACGGTCCAGAAATCTACACCGTCTAGGCCCCTTGTGCCTACTTCATGGGTGTTCCATCAAGGGCTGGGCATAGAGGGTTCATCATACATCAAGTTGTGGTCCATATACCAATGTACCACCCAATCATAGAGAGAAAATCATGCTAAAACACATAGATTTACCCCTTCTAGATGGCCAACAAGTGGGCCTGGTAAAATGGACAGCAAGGTGTTGCTCCACATCACAGTCCATAAGATTGCTAGATAGGGGGATATACATCAGATAAATCCTAGTAGGGCCTACCTAAGTGGGCCCTACTAACCCCAGACCAGACCACTAATAGCATAACTCCTTGCATGTCAAAATGGACAGCAAGGTGGGCCGTCCAATGTCCAGATATGGACAGCAAGACCGTCTCACCTTGTCGGACAGTCTAGGAGTCATGGATGCACCAGGTGGGCCACTCCCATCAGAGGAAAAGAAGAGGAAAGGAGAGAGAGAGAGAGAGGGAGAGAGAGAGAAGATCGACCATGAGAGGGGACTCCGCCACTATGAGCCCCTTTAAACAAATCCAAACCATACATCATAGGCTTCATGCATGCATGGGCCCTACATCTAAAAATCTGAGGTGGGGATGTCATCCCCAACATGAAATCGTGGTCTAGATGACCCATCAAACCCATGAATTTAAACAAAACATCATGATTGGGTCCATGGAGAATGGCCCCATCCTAGCTCATACATGCAACAAGGGTGGGCCATTGGCCACAATTAAGGGGTAAAGTAGGATATTCAACTTTGTTCCTACCGGTTCTTCTACTTTCATCGCATCTATGTTCCTACACTCCTCAATTGTTGTTACTTTGGGATTCAATCGTTCTGGTAAGGATCTTAGGATTTTCCTACAAATTTTTGGTACCGGAACTTTTTTCTCCCAATCCACTCATGGAGTTACAGATGATATTCAACTTTGTGAAAAACTCCATAAATGTCTCATGCTCTTCCATTATGAGACTTTCAAATTGTGAAGTCAGGAGTTGAAGTGTAGACCTCTTCACAGTGCGTGTGCCTTCATGGGTTATTTCCAATAGATCCCATGCTTCCTTGGATGTCCACACATACTTATCTGATTGAATATATCCTGGGACACGGCACAGTAGATGGCGTTCATAGCTTTTACTTCAGCAGTCTGTTTTTCCTTGTCGAACGTCATCCACTTTTCTTTGGGTTTGGGCTTTGTGATCGTCGTGCCACTGTCAAGTATGATTTGTTCGGTTGGTGGCACATATCTACTTTTAACTATATCCCAAACATCATGATCCAAAGATCTTAGAAAGTAGTGCATCCTAGCCTTCTAGTATGCATAATTTGAGCCATCAAATATTGGAGGTCTAGTGACTGAGAGCCCTCTCCTTTGGCCATATTTCCAACTTTAGTCAAGATCACTCTCTAGGCGGTGAAGCCCTTAAAGAGAGACCTGCTCTGATACCAATTGAAATGGCTGTGAAGATCGCACTAGTTGAAGAAGGAATATGTCAATATGTTCTAAAGGGGGGTGAATAGGACTTTTTAAAGTTTTTACAGCTTTACTTAGAAATTCTATTTCACTAATCCTATGAATATGCAATATATTAGGATTACTTAAATGTAACTCAATGGGCTTCCAAGCCTGGTAGAGGATCCAATCACAAAATATTCAAGAGATAACAATATATAACTTAGTTTATGATGGATGTGACTGTGTATGTGTGTGGGGTGTGATCAAATATATAAATATGAATGCATTGACATAAATCACACACACAGAAGAAGAGCAATCACAAACACAGTCATTTTTATAGTGGTTCGACTACTTGTCTACTCTATTCCCGGTAACCGTACTTAACCCTTGAGTGTACCGAATTTCAGTAAGGAGGTTTTATAGCGGTTCACCTCAAACCTAAGGTTTTAAATCAGGTTCACCTTCATCCTTTACAACCTACATTGAGGCTAACTATTTATGCTCTCATGACCAAGGGTCAACACAACGCACCCACTTTTAGGCACACTGGCCAAGGATCTTCCATAAGATCCTACTAGAGGTTTCTACACGGTTCACCTCAAACCCGAGGTTTCTACATGGTTCACCTCAAACCCGAGGTTTCACAGTGGTTGACCTCAAACCTAAGGTTTTGCTGGTTCACCTTCAACCAGATGTTTATGCTCTCCACAGAGCAAGGGTCCACACAATGCACCCACCACGTACACTCCTGTCGGAGGCCTCTTTGAGGACTTCAAAGGGTGAGAACCACTTAAGACCCAATCCTAAAAAGGAATGATCACAAGTGTCCTCTTGGACTCTAGATACTACAAATAAGTTGATGAGTCCCGTTTAACACAATGGCCAAGATCTCCTCCACCTTATTGACGAAGAGTTTCTTCTCCCTTGATCTGCAGCACAAAATAATATACCAATATTCGGCTTTGGGTTGGGTCAAGGTTAAGATGGAATCCTACTCTCAAAAAGTTTTCTTATCAGGAAGATAGAGTGATTCCAATCTTACGCATTCAAGGCATCCCAGCTTAATGATTTGCCATTAAGGTAGTAGCTGGAGGATCCTTGAATGTGGAAGTTCATTCCCCAATCCACTCTATTGAATATCAATGGTGAGGGTGGATTGGAGGATGAACTTCCTTGAGAGAAAGGGCTTTGGGTATATGATCTAAGGTTAAACACTCAAAAGCTCTCTCTACTTTCTCTCCCATCAACAATAGACAAGTCCACTATATATAGGCAAAAGGTTCCAACGGATATAAAATAGTCACATTTATGACTGAGTTCGATATCATCGATCAGGTTCGATATCATCGAGCGTATACTCTCGATAGCATCAATGGTCTGCTCGATGACTCAAACTCAAAGTCATATGCTTTTGAAACCTTTTATCAGTTGGTCGATGAATCGAAACAACGGTCAATGTCATCGGATTTCGAACTCCAATTTCATCAATGATAGGTTTAATCCATCGACACTTGAAAAATGAGAGAGACTTGACTTGAAATATTTTAGGTTTTTAAGATATGATCGAGGGTCAGCCAATGTCATCGGAATTTTCATATCGATGTTATCGAAGGCAGTGTCGATCGATAAATCCTATAGATTTACCAATAAGCTCGTTCCAGGATGATTGTGTCCGTGTCAATGAAGAAAATTCAATCCAATCGACTTGAGCTTGTTAAAACTTCGATATCATTGACATATGAATATCGATTTCCTCGAATGGCCCCCGATCAAAGTAAAAACCAACCTGAAATATTTGCTAGAAGAAATACGTGCCCATGGTCGATATCATTGATGGACTTCTGATCTTATCGATATTTGATTTCATATCATATCGGAAGGCGCATCGATATATCGAAGGAATTTGAAATTTTCTTTCAAAAAAATACTTGGGCTTTTGAAATTGAACAAAAACCCATTTTAGAACAAAAAACCATTTTTCTTCGATCTTATTTTTGATCCACTATCGATGAACTCAAAATTCAAGTATTGATGATATCGATATGTGGATCGATACATCGATAAATCAGTCTAAATATACATGTGGTTGCTGGACATTTTTGTCCTCTTTTCGATGATATCATTTAAACATCGAGGACATCGATAGAGCAGGTTGATCATATCGAAGGTGTTTCGATAAAATCGATAAGGCAAGAAAAACTTAGAGATTTTTCTGTTTTGAAAAAAAGTTTTCTCACCTTAAACCCTTGATTTTCTAACTTGTTTTTAAGAGTTTTATTCACTTGGTGTTTTGGGACATGAGATGTGAGGCTTTAGATTTACCTGTGGCGAGCTTGTACACATCCGGTTGAGGTAGACACTTGAATTGATCTTCCTATCAGTCTCTGTAGACAGTCTGACTCAGCACTCACGTAACTTGACAAACCAGGGCACTTTCATCTTCCTCCTTGGAAAAACTGTCGTTCGCGAGGTGTGGTGACCGCGAGCTTTGGATCTGCTTCACCAACATTGTAAGCCATCTCAATGGCACCCCATGCATAAAGAAGGAACAAAAGAAAGTAAAAGAAAATTGAGAGAGGGAGAGAGTGCGGATGGTGTTGCACTCACGTTCGATTTGGGTTTGTTTGGGCCCTCTTAAACCTTCGAACATAAGGAAAGAAAAAGGAAGAGGAGAAGTAGATAGAGAGAGAGAGAGAAGAGAGAGAGGGAGATGTGGGTTGGGTTGTTAGGCAAACCGAGTTAGGTTCTGACCGGGTTCACCTTCGGTGAATAAGCACACTAGCCATGGAGTTGGGGCTGGTTTACTGTGTTGGGTGAGCTGAATCACGTCCACACAGTGCTGATGGGTTTCAACAGCGAATGAGAGGAAGAAATAAGCATAGAGAGGCTAGGGATGGTGCAGCTGCAACATTGTAGATCTACCGCCGAGTTGCTGGCGCATTCAGACTCAATTCGGGCCTGTCCGAGTTCGTCAACTTGCTGGCCATCCTCTGATTTATTCAAGAGCTAGTCTAAGAGTCCAGCAATGAAAAAGAGGGGGAAGAAAGAAGTAAGGAAAGAAAGAGAGAGGGAAGGAGAAAGAGAGAGAGAGAGAGAGAGAGAGAGAGAGAGAGAGCAAGATGGGTGCTTGTGTTGAGTCGAGTCAACTCGACTCGAACCGAGTCAACAAGGTGAGTCAACCTTTCCTCCCCAATCTAGTCTTGTTTTGATGTACTGTTATCATTTGTCACAATTGTTATTATTAGGATTACTAATATTAGCAATGGTTAGCCATTAGTAGATCATTATGCTAAAACTAGTTATTATAAACAAATTGTAACTATTAAATGGTAGTTTTTATTTATCATCCTGAACAATGATTTTAGATAGTAGATTGTACTAATCATGATGATTATTATTACTACATTAGCTAACATTAGTCATAACATTGATGTTAATAAATATCTTATAACTATTAAATTAGCATTTATTAGGATTATTAATTGCCATCAGCGAGTTACCTATACTAATACCGATTATTACATAAAGGTTTCAATGGTCAAATATAAGTGTTCTATTCTTCATTCTAAAAAATCATCCTTAATAGTAGAGAACACTATTTGCTCCCATTATAATGATTATTGGTGTCTAATTAACTAATATTAATTATATCATTACCATGAAATTATTAATATTATTAGCATGATATCCATCACCTGAAAATATTATCCTTAATAATAGATTTTACTATTTTATGGTCTATAATACTTATTATTATTAGGGTCGCAAAAATTAAAATACATCATTAACATTAAATTTTAATTAACCATATTATTACATTGTGTTTAAACCACACATACATCATAGTACCACTCATAGAACTAAACCCTAGGATGAAAATCCTAACTCTACATCAAAACCCTAAAGATAAATAATTCAAACTCTAGCTATGATCTTAAACCTAGGTAATGTGTGGAACTTGGATCTAATCGTACGAGTTTATAATTTGTGGTAAGATTCAATTCTAAGGACACAAGCACTTAACGACACTAGAAGATGATTCGGTTCATCAGGTGATGATTCTTCCCCTTGAGCTTTCCATTTTCCCATTAGCTTAAGTTATAGTTTTTATTTTAATTTATAATTGATATCTCCATTTTATAATCACATGTGTTAATTGTTGGAATTGAATTGCTATATTACATGCTTAATGTTTATCCTGCATATTTACTTCATGCTTGTGGATTACTTGTGGATTGCTTATGGAACTTAAATTGGTACATCAGTGGGAAACCCCCACTTATAAATGTACACTCATGCTTGGGATGTAACTCGATTGGTTGTGACTGTAATGGACCTTCGGCTTAGTGGTTATTGGATGGTGGTTTAAATTGAATATTGATGCGGGCCTGCCGTCTAAGGGTTGTTGTGTCTAAAGTGCTTTTAAAGATGGTCTTATCGCATATTTTTTATAGTTGCCCTATGTGGCTTAGTTTTGATATTCTCCCTATGTGGCTTGTTTTGCTATTTTCCCTATATGGGTTCGATGTTTTACTTTGTGCAACCATACAATGGTAAGCCCCAAATGCTAAATATCATTGGCCACTAGTCGATGGGTTCCATTAAACATCCTAAGGTGGTAGTCTCATGAGCAGGGGATGATGGTATGAGACCTATGGCTGAGGTGTCGGCCTACACTGGTGACGAATCCCCGTAGTGACCTTTGAGTTTATTTAAATTAGTTGGTTGTAACTGGACTAATAATGGTTTGGCTAATCATGCATTCATGCCATATTGACGATGACGTGTGGCTAATTCTGGATGATGTAGCACGTGCCCTAGGTTTATTGGGGTATCGTTTCACTAGCTCTCAGATCACCGACTATCGACACTTGGTCACTATGCTGTACAAGTTATGATACGATGTGACCTTTATATGAGATATGTACGATAACTTGGCACCATACTGTACAAGATATACTACGCTGGTGACCGGTCTTATGCATGGGTGATGAGCCCAAGTCCGACTGGATGAGCATTCCTAGGTTAATGTGCATTCATTCATCTATGCATGTTAATAAGACTGCATCATGTATTATTTTATATGTCTTATTGTGTTTTTATAACTATGCTTGCCTAATGCGGCGGTGTGTAATCTTGAGGGGAATTCACACTGAGTTGGCCACTCATCCATCAAATATATAACCGTACAGGTTGCACAGGTGGCTTAAGTGATGTTTAGGTTCAGACTGGTGAGGAGTCGGGTGGATGCACAGCTGTATTGTTATGAGAAGCTTTGTGACCTTACGGCTTATGTTTGAATGCATTTTAACATTTCTCATGTATTGGATTTTATAAATCTGGTATTGTTAATATCGAGACATTGGTTTGTATAAGTCATTATGGGCAGCCTTTGGTATATTCTAAATGTAAATGAAAATTTTACTCTATGCTAACTTGTCCATTCTACGCTTATCTATTAACTCTGATAAAAGAAAAAGATTATATATGGAATTTGGCTCTTTTTAGGTTAACACTCGGGTTTTTAGGAAACGAGTCATATACTCGGGTCCTGAAAACACGGGGTGTTACAAAAATAGAGCTCTCATGGATGTTTGGGGTTAGTAGCAAGGAAAGAATGAAAAGGAAACGAGGGAGGGAGAGAGAGATGAGAGAGAGAGGGATATGCTAGGGTAGCAATCATTGCACATGGGGTAAAGAAAAGCATGCCTAGCATGATGCCTAGCAAGCATAGGAGTGGATGATGTCACCCCTAGGCTAGTAGCCTAGGGTGACATCACCCTCATGATGGACCTAGGAAATGGTGCTATCTGGAATTTCCTGGCTCTGCGACGTGCAGTCCATGGCCGAAATAGAGCGCGACCCACATCTCACAATCTAAGTGTCGGATTGGCGTACGAGACGCGACGACGGCGCCGTCGTAATGGCATAGGTCTTGGGTTGACAAGGTGCGACTCAATGTCACTTGTAAATGTTATCTACAGGTCGCGGGTCACCGTAATTCGATGGAGAGGATCGCGGGATCCTAAGGAATGGAATGGTACTAGGACACAGCCGCGACTCAGGGTCGCTCGTGAATGCTATTTACAGGTCGCGGGTAGCCAGAATTCGACAGAGAGGATCGTGGGATCCTAAGGAATGGAATGGTACTAGGACACAAGCCTAACACACTGTCTAAGTACCACTTTGAATGACTAGAAGCCTTGAAGGCAGTGTGGGCAACAAGATAAGTAACTTTAGGAATCCATTTCATATTCTGGGTTTAGGAGTACCATTGGTTTTCCTTGGTAGAGTTGAAATATCTTTGACTAGCAACTCTGATATTAAAGTTAGATTTGGGAAGCTCTTTGAGTAAGTCCACTATTTTTTCAGCTAAGGGGTTATAACTTTGATTTCTAAAGTTGATGTTATTAGGATTGACTTTAGAAGCTTGAAAAGGTTTTGAATTTTTAAAGTTGTTTTGGTTATTATTTTTCAAGTTCTTTCCTTTTGAGTTTAAGGATTCTCCTTTAACAAATATAGGAGATACATTCTTATTTTTTAGAGGAGTGTCTTTGATATAGCCCAGACTCGATTTATTGCCACATTTCTTGGATGTGGTTAATAATTTTTTTCTAGTTTAGGGTCTCCATGGGCATATCTCCAAGTATCCTTAGAACTCAATAGAGAAGAACCTTCAAGCTTTAATTTCTCATTTTCTGTTATGAGTTTTTCAAATTCAGAAGTTTTGAAACTTAAATTACATTTAGCTTTTTCATAACAATCATAAAGATGAGATTTTTCCAAAACAGTATTTTTAACTTCTTCTTTTAATCTAAGATAATTTTCTTTTTGAAGCTTTAGTTTGAAATCAATTTTATAACTTTCCCTGTATAGGGCATTGTAGGCATCCTAAAGATCATCTTCATTTTCATTTTCAGGGTCACTCCTGAGATTCTCATAATCAGATGAATTGCGACTATTTGAGAAGGTGACTCTGGCTATAGTCATTAGAGCCTTTACTTCATTTAAAGTTTCTTGTTCTGATTCATCCTACTTAGAAGAAATTTCAGAGTTGGATGATTCATCCCAAGCGGCTAACATGTCTTTTCTTTTTGGCTTATCCCTTTTTGGACACTTATTTGTCAAATGCCTATATTCATTGCAGTTGAAACACTGACCGTCTTTTAGAGATTTTCAATTTTTAGATTTTCCTTTTCTCTTCTCTGAAGGTTTTTGAAAATCAACTCTTTTCTTACTTTTAAAAATCCTATAAAACTTTTTAGTAAATAAAGCCATATGATCCTCAGTGTCTTCAAAATTAGAATTAACATCGCTATCTTTTGAAATAGATTTAGATGATTTAAGAGCTATGGACTTACCTTCGGGAGCTTTAAAATTTAACTTGTAGGTTTAAAGTGAACCAAATAACTCTTCAACCTTCATTTGATCTGTGTCTCTTAGTTCCTAAATGACAGTTGCTTTGGAATTAAACCTCTCAGGAAGAGATCGTAATATTTTAGTACAGACTTTGTTTTCTGAGATTCCATCTCCTAGACCCCACATAGAGTTGACTATGTCATTTAATTTCGTATAGAAGTCCATGAAAGACTCATTTTCTTTCATACGAATCTCCTCAAACCTTATAGTGAGGATCTGAAGTTTAGACTTCTTGACAATAATCATTCCTTTATGTGTCATTTCAAGAATGTCCCAGGCTTGTTTAGTTGTATCACAACAAATGATTCTTTAAGCTCATGTGCCTTTAAAACCTTAGCGTTTACACCGCTTTCATTTTTTTGAGGTATAGTCCATAAATAAAAAGGAGTTTCTTTAATGGACTTGGTTCCATCACTGCCTAGAACCTCAGACACTGGTGGTTTCCATTTGCTTACCGTGGCTTGCCACACGCTTTCATAAATGGATTTCAAGAAAATCCTCATTCTGGATTTCCAATAAGCATAATTTGAGCCATCAAAGGGTGGTGGCCTAGTAATAGACAAGCTATTGAAATTTGACATAATGAAAGCTCTAGAGCGATAAACTCAAGGAATTTAATCCAAGCAAATGAGAAACTTATCTTTGATACCACTTGAAAAGGGACAACTCTCAGTCTTCTGGGGGGGGGGGTGAATAGGACTATGCCAAATTTAAAAATAATAAACCAAAATATCAAATAAAATAGAACAAATCAAAGATCTCAGTTGTAATAGTATTGAGAAATTGATTCAAACCTTGTTTAAAGGACAACCATACACCAAAAAAATGTTTATGGAGGGGCAACCTGATTTCTTGAATGCAGTAAGGATCAAGATCGCAAACTAAAACAAGAGGCAAAGGAAGGAAGCTATCTATTACAGGCATTCACCACATGTACATGAAAAGATTACAAACATTTAGCACACATCCATCACATAGATCATCCACCACAAAACACCAAGAGTTATAGTGGTTCGGTGTGTACACCAACTATTCTCAAGCAGCCACACCTACTCCACTCCTAATAATCACAACCCACGTGATATTGACATTCATTATAAAACAAGGTTTTCTCAGGTTCACCTTAAAACCTGTATAGTTGTGTTTTTGTGTTTTCAAATGGGCTATCATAATCAAAACCCCGCGTTGAGATTTTCTAGCTTATCTCAGTCAAAACCAATACAGAGATTTTCTAGCTTATCTTAAAAACCAAAAACAAATAAACAAAAAATACTTATCTTCTTCTTGAAGATATTATTTGATGTAGCCCGTAGAACCACTTTGCTTGATGTGTAGATGTTCAATCTTCAATAAACATATTCAAGGGTTCCAGGTTCTAAACTGATTTTAAATTTCTCAAACCTTGGGCTACTTGTTTAAATTCCTTAGATCTCACAAGGTAGAGTAAAAAACTCCCTTTAAAAATATTAGATTCATAAAACAGAGATCAAGGAATTATAAAAACAAATAAGCTATTAAAGGATCTAAAATTACCGGACTATAGCTTGATAATGACGGGACTTTTCTCTCAAAGTGGAGGCTTTATATAGTTTTTTTTTTAATGATTTAGAATGAGAAAAGACCTCTATTTATAGGCTAAAAAATGGTTCCTTTAACTGGTCTAAAATTAACTAAATTTCAGAGTTTTTGGCATGATCGGATAAAACCAACCTTTGACTGGTTGAGTGGCTTGTTCGACTCGACTGGTTGAGCATAGCCTTCAACTGGTCGAGGGAGCCTGAAAATGGTTGTTGGAGTTTGAGTCGAGCTCTCCACGACTGGTCGAGCAAGGTGCTCGACTGGTCAAGGAACTACTAGAAAAACTCCAAATTTAATTTGAATCTTAGACTGGTCGAACCAGAGCCTGGACTAGTCGAACTTAGGCTTGGACTAGTCGAATTTAAGCCTAACCAAAGTATAAAAACCAGTGTATGATTAACATATGAAAGGACTTGAGTTTATGGTCTTTCTAGGGTCAGTTATACCTGAATTTATTAGACATTGAAGTTACTACTTGAATCTTCAGTAGCTTCAGTAGATCTTATACTTAAAGTGTACTTGAATTAGTAGCTTAATCTTGAACTTGAAGTAGAAGTAGATCTCAAGCTTGTAGTACTATCTTCATGTCTTGCACTTTCAAACTTCATATGATGATCTTGAAGGTGAACTTTTCATCTTGTTCCTCTTGAAGATGAACTTTCCATCTTGTGAATAAGTCATACTCTAAATTGTTTTGTCTAATCAAAATTTGACAACAAAAGGGTGCTTTATACATCACAACACTTACAAGCTAGCCTTTTCAAATTTTGATCAATGAAGAGCAAAGGAAATGGTCATTCCTTGTAATAATATTCAATTTCTTGTACTAAATGCACATTCTCCAACCAGTAGTGACTTTAGTTGGCATGAGCTCATTATCAACATTGGCTACAATGGTGATTTCGGACTTCTTAGGAACTACTTGAGTTAGACTCACCCATTGACTGCCATATATATGGCAAATTATACCCACATCCAACAACTTAAGCACTTCTCCCTTAAACACTTCTTTCATGTTTAGATTTAATTAACGTTGTGTTTGTCGGGAGGTTTTTACATATCCGCTAGAAGAATGCGGTGAGTACAAATCAGAGGATCAATTCCCTTAAGGTCTGCAATAGACCATCCAAGGGCTCCTTTATGCTCAATGAGAGTGGAAATAAGAATAATCTCTTATTCTTTCTCAAGGTGGGAAGAAATCACCACCGGATATGTCTCATCTTGACCTATAGATATATTTGTGATCAGCAGGCAAAGGTTTCAAGTCGAGCTTCGGTCTTTAAGGCTAGACGGTAAAGGCATTACATCGGTTTGGGGCAATTTCTTAAATTGTGGCCTGCACCAATTAACTTCAAGTATCGGCGCAGCATCAAGTATGACATTCATCTCCCTAATTGTGTCATCATCTAAATCAGGGGAGTGGGCCAAGCACGTCTCTAGAGTATCAGAGTATAGAGTAAGTAGTGCTTTATCTTCCACGAAAGAATCGATCAAGTTAATGTCGTGGATATCGTCCTCATCCTCTTTCTGTTTGCTCATGTTGAAAAAGATATTGAGCTCTAACGTCATATTCCTAAAAGACAAATTCATAATTTCATTCGTATAATTAATGATGGCATTGGATGTAGCAAGGAATGGGAGACCAAGGATGACAAGTATCTTAGTGCCCATATTTACGATGGGTTGAGTATCCAAGAAGATATAATCAACTGGATAGTAGAATTTGTCAACTTAGACCAATACATCCACAATAAACCCTCTCGGTACACGGACCGAACGATCAACAAGTTGTAATCTATTCCAGGTGGGCTTTAATTCACCTAGAACTAATTATTCGAATACCCAGAAGGGAATCAAATTAACACTCATTCCTAAGTCAAGAAATGCGTGCTTAATCTGGTGATTCCCAATTATACAGGTGATAGTTGGACTACCAAGATCTTTATACTTTTGTGGCATATCTTGTTTGAGGATGGCACTCACTTTTTCCATCAAGAAAATTTTCTTTTGAATACTCTGTCGTCTCTTGGTTGTACATGAGTCTTTCGAAAACTCGGCATAAGAGGGGATTTATTTCACAGCTTCCAGCAAAGGGATATTGACTTTCACTTATTTTAACACCTCTAGAATATCCTGTTAGTTAGCTAGAGGTTTTGATGCAATCAACCACTGAGGGAATGACACAATCGACTTACTCACTCTTTCTGGTTCTTCCTCATGTGAGGCATGACTATGTTTATCATTCTCAATTTCTTCCAGGTCCTTAGGCTTTTCAGCCCTCACCGGAAAGGTTTTATCAATAATCTTCCTACTCCAAAGAATAGTGATAGACTTAGCCTGCTCCATTTGATTTGAAGAGCTTGGACTTACGGTCAAATATTGCATATTGGACCCCATTTATTACTTGGTTTTATGAACATGATAATGCTTAATGTTCTATTTTAATCATGTTTGTGTTGCAAGGTGAATTTAAGAGCTTGGATTGAAATGGATGCTAAAAGCATGGATTTAACGCTCACGAATCACCAAAGCCAAGGATGGATCTTAGAAGACCAAAAATGAAGAATTCACATGCCAAAGATCCAAGGAAACCAAGTGAGAAATAAAAAGCATTGAAGACTTAAAGTGAAGAAAAGGAACCCTAAAAATTCACCTCCTTCAACTCATCCCTTGCTAGTCGAAGATTCCTCGACTTGAACTCCAATGACAAAATCATATAAATTCCTGTCATCCTCGACCAGTCGAAGAAGATCCTCGACCAGTCGAATGTGTTCCTCGACCAGTCGAGGGTTACGTAGACATTGCACGGACTACATAAATTTGAGGCGGTTTTCGAAATTTTCTAACTCAGTGCGAAAGGAGGTGATGCACAACTATAAATAGAAGTCCCCAGGGCATCCTTAGGCATCATCTAGTGTTTGAGGAGTGGAGAAAAAGTGTAGAAAAGTCATCGCCTAGAGTTTTTCTTCCTTTTCCTTAGTTGTTTTTTATACTTTTCTTAAGAGATTTTAATTCAATCATGACTATGGTTGGCTAAACCTCTTAGCTATGACTAAGAGGTGAAGCTTGTACCATGATGGGATGTTTTCTATTGCTTTAATTCTTATTTAAGTTAAACTATCTTTGATTTTAGTTTTATATTTAAGAAATACTTTCAGTTTTTAATGGTTTGTTGTGACTCAAATTACAATAGATCTGCGATAGCTTTGATTATGTTCTTTTCATGTATTGAGATTGTAAAATTAGGAAATCTTGTTTTTCACCATCATCTCATGGGCATGGTTGGGTGATAGAATCCTGCCTAATCTTTCCATTTCTATTATGATTGGTTGTGGGATTGGTAAATCCTGTTGTTTACCTTGTCTCCCGAGCATGGTTTTGTGATGGAATCACTTCCAGTTCTGACACTACTCATCCATTGAGAATTGGGTCAAAAGAAGTTCAAATTTGGTTTTACTAAGATATCTTCCAATTGGTTAAGATGGGACTCTGATTCCAATTATGTCCTTGAATCAAGCATACATCTCCCTGATCTCTATAAGTGGATCCTAGGAAACCCTAGTTCACACCTTTGAATTCTTAAGTTTTAATTACTTTAATCACAATTACTCTCTCTATACTTCTAGATTTAGGTTTTCATCTTTTCTAGTTCTTCTTCTAGTTGCTTTTAGAATACTTACGAGATTAGTGCCTGTGGATTCGACCTTGGTCTCACCGAGATTAGTACTGCATGACAGCCTACACTTGGGGTTGTGAACAAGTTTTTGGCACCGTTGTCGGGGACTAATGGTTTGGTTTTTCTGAGATTAATTAGTTTTAGAATTAGTTTAAGATTAGGGTTTTCTGTTTTATTTTAGAAACTAACTTAGCTTTCAAATTCTAGGTTTAGAAATTTTCCTAATTTGATTTTAGAAACTAACCCTTTCTCTTTTTAGAAACATTTTATTTTCTATTTTTAGAAACTAGGTTGTTTTTTTTAGAACTAGTTTACTTTCCTAATTTATTTTTAGAAACTAACTCATCTTTCTATTTTTATTTTTAGAAACTTTCTAATTTTAGAATTTCTGTTTTTAGAAACTGACTTGTTTTGTTTTGTGTTGCAGGATCTTAATTTAGGGACTTCTCATTTGGTAACTTCTGTCTAAATCCATCTCTCTTTCTATTTCTAGATTTCTATTTCCCTTCTCTCTTTTAAGTTTAGGTTAGAATCTGAAATTGAGGGCTAAGAGTGTTTCATGCCGAAGTGGGTCCGTGAGAACAATCAACGTCTTTTGAGTGAAGGAGGATTAGTTGAGGGCTTATCTATCCATCATAGGATTAGACACCACTTGAGATCCTTAGAGTTAATTGAGGTTATGGCTACCAATCAACCGGTCAATCAATCGGGAAGACAACCTCAACCTCGAGTTGAGGAAGTCTAGGATGAGAATGAGGTGCATCAAGCACCCCCACTTCATACTTTGCGAGAGTACTTACAACCGGCGGGGTGAGCACGCCCTCATGCAGGGTTTTTCCAGAAAATATTGGACATATGGATATTAAGCCAAGGGTGATCCAACTCCTTCCAAAATTCCATGGACTAGAATCTGAAAGTCCATATCTGCACTTGAAAGAGTTTGACGAGATTATAGCCACTTTATATTTTCCTAACATGTCTAAGGACACGGTCAAACTGAAACTCTTTCCCTTTTCTTTGAAAGAGAAAGCTAAGATGTGGATGCATTCACTACGTCCCCGATCTATTGGCACATAGAATGACATGATAAGGGAGTTCATAAAGAAATTTTTTCTACATCATAAAATGAACACCCTTAGAAAGTCAATCATGACCTTCTCCCGAAAGGAGGATGAAACCTTCTTCCAATGTCAGGTACGGTTCAAGGATCTTGTCGGTTCATGCCCGTAATGCAGTTTTAAAAGCATTATATACTTTTCTATGATGGATTAACTTCTTCCATGCGCCAAATGGTCGAGACAATGTACAATGGGAAATTCATGAATAAAAATGTCAATGATGTGTGGGACTACTTGGACAGACTTGTTGAAAACGTACAATCAAGGGACACCTCCCCAAAATCAAGCACCACTTCTAGGCCCACTCAATCAAAGGAGAGGGGCGGATTATACCTTCTGAAAGAGGATGATGATATCAATGTTAAAGTGTCTAATCTCATAAGGAAATTCGAGGCCATGGAACTAAAGGAGGATAAGGCTAAGGAAACTATTTGAGTTATTTGTACTTACAACATTCACATAACTGAAAATTGTCCAACAATACCTGCCTTTCAAGAGGTATTGAATTAGCAATTTAATGCAATGAATAATTACCAAAGACTTTTTAATGGACCTACCTCCAATATGTACAATCTTAGTTGGAGAAATCATCCAAACTTCAGTTGGAGGAATGGACAAACCGCTACCCCTCAAGGTTTCTTTAATCAAATTCCAAATTAAGGAAAACCTTAAGAAGAATTGGTTCAAAATTCTACACAAACTTAGGAGCTTACTCAAGCAATACGGGAACTTATAAAATTTATGCAAAAGATGGATTCATGTGTTACGGTTATAAAAAGGGGGATGCTTCTTGTTCAACCTTTCCCCAATCCTAAACCGTAATATGAAATAAGTGATCCAAGCTCTTCAAATCAAATTAAGCAAGCTAAGTCTATCACCACTCTTAGGAGTGGGAAGATAATTGACAAATCTAGTCTGGTAAGGGCTGAGAAGTTTAAGGACCCAGAAGTAGATGAAACTGATAGACCTAGTAACACTCCACAAGAGTTAAAACCAAAACTTCAAGGCAAGCCGATTGCACCATTCACCCAATGGTTGATAGCACCAAAACCTCTCTCTAACTCTTAGGATATTCTAGAGGTATTGAAACAAGTGAAGGTTAATATTCCTTTACTGAATGTGGTTAAACAAATACCTTCATATGCCAAATTTCTGAAAGACTTATGTACGGCCAAAAGATGACAAAATATTCAAAAGAAAATCTTTTTAACTGAAAAAGTGAGTTCCATACTAAAGCAAGATGTGCCATAAAAATACAAAGATCCTCGTAGCCCAACCATTTCTTGTGTAATTGGGAATTACCGCATTGAGCAAGCACTTCTTGACTTAGGAGCAAGCGTAAATCCGATTCCTTACTCGGTCTATGAACAACTAGGTTTGAGTGAATTGAAACCCACCTGAACCATATTACAACTTGTTAATCGCTCAGTTCATGTACTGAGAGGGATAATTGAGGATGTCTTGGTCCAAGTTGACAAATTCTACTAACCGGTAGATTTTGTTGTCCTAAATACGTAACCCATCAATGACATGAGCACTAAAATTCCAATTATTTTTGGTCGTCCATTCCTTGCTACATCAAATGCAATCATTAATTGCAAGAATGAAGTTATGAGTTTGTCTTTTGAAAATATGACATTGGAGTTAAATATCTTTTTCAACACAAGCAAATAGTTCGAGGATGAAGACGATTCCCACGATATTAACTTGATTGATTCTTTTATGGAAGATAACACTTTTGACCTTATTCTCTGACCCTCTAGAGATGTGCCTGGCCCACTCCCATGATTTTTAGAATGATATGATTAGGGAGGTGGGGATCATACTGATACTGTGTCAGTACTTGAAGTTAACCGGTGGAGGCTACAATTCGAAGAATTGCCCCAAATTGATGTAGTGCCTCTACTGTCTAACCTCAAGGCACCGAAGCTTGACCTAAAACCTTTGCCCTCTGATTTGAAATATATCTATTTAGGTCAAGATGAGACATACCCAGTGATGATTTATTCCCACCTTGAGCAAGAATAAGAGAGTATGCTCATCTCTACTCTCATTGAGCCTAAGGGAGCCGTTGGATGGTCGATTACGAACCTCAAGGGAATTGACCCTTTGATTTGTACTCACTGCATTCATCTTGAGGATAATGTAAAGACCTCAGGACAACCACAATGTAGACTAAATGTCACACCCCAAACTCAAAAACTGGGCTCACAAAATTTTCGATCGCCGAATCCGGCGCCGACAGCCTCCGTAGAACCCCATTCTCGGCTCCCAGCGCCCATTCGCCAGGTTCTGATCCTGGGATGCTACGAGGAGGATTTCCAATATCGGTTTGATTCGTACTAAGCATAACCAAAGGTATAACCCTCAAACAACAGCCAAAAACTCCATCACATTCTCACTATGATAAAAAACTTTACAAGTATAATGAGCATAAAAGTAAATACAATGATAATAGACAAAAAGCTCCAAGATGATCTGTTACACACTCCTGCCTCAGCACTGTTGCGGTCTAACGTCACCTGCACGTAACGATCATGTATAAGCTTATAGAAAGCTTAGAGGGTGGTGAGAGTGTGTGCACAAGGTAATAATACAGTTATGCAGTATCAGAGTAATGTGGAACATGCTGATGAGTCCATGAATACCATTAGCCGTACCAAGGCTATGCGATATAAGGCATGAATGATGTCGGCCATACCAAGGCCATGCAATGTAAAGCATGAATGATGTCGGCCATACCAAAGCCATGCAATGCGAGACACAACTCAAGCATGCGAATCCTCATCTAAGTCCACAGATCATTATGGCTCAAATCTAGAATATCACTAGGGTCTAGTACACTCTAAACCAAATTGCCGCCCCATCGTGCGTAATAAGGTAAGTGAAAGAGACCTCACTATCCGCCTGCCAATATCAGGCTTGGCTCGTCGATATCGGACCTATTCCTCAAGCTGATCAAACTCAGCCTAGCTTTGCCCCCTCCACTCTAGTGGGTAAGGGTGTACCCCCTTCCAATCGACCACGACATAGTGGAAAGTGCGGCTTTCTGATAATCGGCACTCGATGCTCCTGCACCCACTTGGTCTAGACGTTAGAGCAACCTCTTGGTACTATAAGGGTTTAGAGACTTTCACCCAGGGATATCTATAGCACCCTATGTAGAACATGATTTCTGGTATCCAATCTTACCAACCACAATGCGTCTGAGGAGGCTACGACCCTAATGTCACTAGGGCATACAGTACACATGTCACACAATGCAAATGCATGAATCACGTAATCCAGTCATGCAACAATCTTGCGCATGTCGTTCACTCATGTAGGGTAACATTGCCCATCAGGGAGCCCATAAACAATATGCTCAAAGGCATGTGCTATGATCAATCACTCATCTCATCATAAGCATGCAGATGATGCGTATGAACATGTATCATGATGCTATGTTGTCACATTCTCATAATCGATATCGATAATCAGCGTCGGCCTCGGCAATCAACACCGAGAATTAGCATCAGTAATCGACACCAATAATCAAGGTCGATAATCGGCGTTGGCCTCGACAATCGGCACTTAAAATCAGAATAAGAAATCGGAATCGATTAATCACATACGACGAATGGGGGCCCACGTATTTGGGTTAACCTATGAAGAGAATGGGCCTAACAAGGCCTAAGGGAAGGTCACAATAAGGACACCTAACCATCATTTCCCATCAATGTGGACGTCAAACCATCATTGCTCCCAAGGCATAACCACCAAGAAAAACATCATCACATACATCATGGTGGAATCTCAATCGATGGGCGATTCGAATTGGGTCGAATCAATGGGTGGATACAAATGGGCCGAATCGAATGGGCCAATTCAAATGGCTGAATCAAATGAGCCGAATAAATGGGCCGAATTAAATTAGGCCGATTCAAATGATTGAGTCAAATGAGCTGAATCAATGGACTGAATCGAATTGGGCCAATTCAAATGGGCCGATCAATGGGCCGAACTGATGGGCCGAATCAATAGGTCGATCAATGGGCCGGTTAATGGGTTTCGTGTGTAACAATTTAGCCACACCAATGGGCCACATGTATGTCAAATCGGGCCTACGCTTATGTATTTGAGATCCAACCTATTCATAATTAGCATAGAGATAGATGAAGTGAAAACCAATTATCAGCTTGGATGGGAACCATTGTGGCTCCTAAGAAGTTTTAAACGGTGGATGTCACTATACCCCATTATTATTGCAAATGGTGGGGTCCACTTGAACTTGGATCTCACTCATTTACCACATGTCCTAAAATGATCTCACCGATGGTTGAACGGTTTGGATACAACACATGCACCATGGTGGGTCCCATAGATAAACGGTGTGGGTGAAACAGATGGGACCCACGGGATTACCTACTGACGTTGAGAGAGAGAGAGAGGGAGAGAGAGCAGCCACGTGCTGCTTTTACTTTTTACCTTTTTTGTCTTTTTTTTTTCTTTCTCTGTAACAAACAGAGGTGGGTCCCACGTAGGGCCCACCCTATGTATTATATAAATTATATAATATATATGATATAATATAATATATATAATATATATACTATATACTATATATATTATATTATAAAAAAAAACTCAGCAACGTCCAGGCCATTCATGGCTTGGACGGTCACGTGGATCAAGGGGAGGCCCCACACGTGGGGTGTGTCCCACCGTCAGATGGACGATGGACATAATACATGCATCCAGGGGGACCAACTTATATGGATGGATGGCGTGGATGGGTCCCACGGACCTCACAATCATTCACACTCGAAATTAGCTACTGACGTTGAGAGAGAGAGAGAGAGCAGCCACGTGTTGCTTTTACTTTTTACCTTTTTTCTCTTTTTTTTTTCTTTCTCTGTAACAAACAAAGGTGGGTCCCACGTAGGGCCCACCCTCATGTATTATATAAATTATATAATATATAATATATAATATATATAATATAAAATATATAATATATATATACTATATATACTATATACTATATATATTATATTATAAAAAAAACCAGCAACGTCCAGGCCATCCACGGCCTGGACGGTCACGTGGATCAAGGGGAGGCCCCACACGTGGGGTGTTTCCCACTGTCAGATGGATGGTGGACACAATACATGCATCCAGGGGGGCCACCTTATACGGATGGGTCCCACGGACACCACAATCATTCAGACTCCCATGTTAGTACACACACTCCATGTTAGCCACCACCACAGGGATTGATACCAAGACCTCACGTGTTGAAACGAGGCATCTTTCAGTCTATTTGCCAGTTGAGCTATGGATCAGGGCGTGTAAGGGAGGGCCCCACATGGACATGGGCCCCACCGTCCAGAAACGGTGGACGGTTTGGATAAGACCCATACACCATGGTGTCGCCCATCTAGACAGATGAAGGGAGTGGGTCAGTCAACACCCATGTCAGTACACACTCCATGTCAGCACACACTCCATGTTAGCCACTTCCACAGGAGCGTTACCAAGACCTCTAGTGTTTGAAACGAGGCATCTTTCGCTTGGCCTGCCACTAGAGCTAAGGAGTTAGGTGGGCCCACGTCAGATCACGCTTCACTGGCAGCCACACCCCCCTCTAGCCACATCAAGGTGGGCCCCCTATTGACGGTTGGGATGGCATAAAAATATCATGGTGTGTCCCACATAGATGGGGTCCACCGGTAGATGGCATGGATGAAATACACACATCATAGGTGGCCAAGATTATAGAAAGAGAGAGGAAGAGAAAGACATCGGCAAGGATGGAGGGGCCCCGCCACTATGGGCCCCTCTTTGATATAAAGCGTACATCAAGGTGGGTTCCACCATAAGTGGGCCCTTACATCATAAAGAATATAAAGGAGTGGAGATCCAAGATCACCCACCGTTCCTTCTTGTTTCCTAGGCTTCCTTTGCTCCTTAGCTTCGATCCTAACGGAGGAGATGGGGTTTGGATGGTTGAGATGGAAGATGAGAGGGTAGGAAGTGGGCCATACACAAAGGTCTCTTGGATGAGAAGGAGCTTGGACGTGTCATGCTTTTGGGTTGCTTGGAATGTGGGTTGAAAATGAGAGAGAGAGAGAGGGTTGTAAAAAGAGATAGATAGATGGGTGATGGATGTGTTGATGTGGTGAGTAATGGGTGTAAGAGCCCTTTTTGACTTTTGTGGTAGATTGTATAAGAAAAGTATGGGCTTGTGTAAGAAACTTTTAACTTTAGGGGTTTCTTGGGGAAGGGTGAGAGGTGATGTGTACTTGACATGATGGGATTGATTATTTGAGGTGACATCTTGTAGAGAATCTCACAGAATTCGCATGTGCGGTGTTTTCCTCACACAGAACGCTAGCCCATATCTCCTGGCCAGAGTATCGGATCGGCTCGCTAGTTGCGGCATTGCAACTGCGGTGATGGTGCAGTCGCTAAAGTACAAGTCTTGAGTTGAGTCGACTCGGGTTGACGGTGTATGAATTAGGGTTGCGCGCAAATGTCGGTTAAGGGTCGAAGCTTGCCAGAATTCTACAAAATGGTATGATCTAGGATACAGGGCTTACAATAAATCTAAACATAAAGGAATTGGTTAAGGCCAAGGTTC